>APFE031248482.1:22036-122629 GCA_000404065.3 Pinus taeda
ATTTAGGGATCACCCAAAAGTCACTTAGGGTTGGATTAAGGGAGGAAAAGGAGGAAAAGATCATTCATTCTTTCATGAGCAGATTGGGAGAAGGAGAGCAAGAGAGCAAGGAAGATTTCTGGACAGGAAGGAGAAAGAGGCAGCAGCTTGGCACACATACCAAGGCAGCACTTCAGCAAATCCGTATAGCTGAAGAACAAGCATAAAAGGTAGATTTTTGCTGAGCAAATAGGGAAAAACTGATTTTTGGGCACGAATTTCGAGGTGGTGATTTTCTGCACGGAAACCGAGGTCTGTTTGTCTTTGTACAGCTCGTACGGCTATCCATACGGTCTGTACGGCCCGTACATCCGCACACTTCGTACATCCGTACAATTCGTACAACAAATTTCCAGATTGTCTGATAGGCTGAAAAACAGATAAGTTTGCTTGCTGGAAAAATTTGTTTTGCTGAAATTTTTTGTTGAAAATTTTCTCACTATAAAAGGCATTTTCCAGAAATAAAGAAGAGTTGTCAAACTGGTTTTCCCCAAGAGTTGTAGGGGGTTTTTCCAGGCTCACATTGACCAAAAATCTCAGTGTTTAAATGTGTTTTAATGACTGTTTGTTACTGCTGATTTTTATTTCTACAATTTCCAGCATTCTGTAAAATTTCCAGAATTTGTGTTTTTAGCAGATTTATTTTTTTCCAGCTTGTTGAATGTATGGTTATGGGAAAGGGCATTTAACTACATGGGAGAAATAGGGTGAAACTGAAAACTGGGGTGGGAAAACAGAAATTTCTACATTTGCCTTCTTTTGTAGTTTAGATCAAGATTGCTTCTAGGACTTGGACCTTCTTCGAGCTGATATAGTCTTCGATTTTGAGGTCCTTTGGTCTTCATTGGTTTGTAGACCGCTTGATGAGAGTCTTGGTGGCCTTTTGATGATGATGCCCGTGGAGACAAAAGATCTTGCTGTTGTAGATTGTCTCCTGATTGCATAGACAAAAGCCCTTCCTGATGTAGACTACTATTGTGGACTGATCCTCCAATTTTGACAACGCCCTTCAACTTGCTTTTATGCCCTTCTTGAAGATGATCCTTGAATGTCTCTTTTTACTGCCCTTCCTTTGACTTCAGCACCTTAGCCCTGATACCATGTTGAAGAATGTAGGGCAATTAGAGTTAATGTGATTCTTCTAGCATGATAACTATTGTGAGGTATTTTAATTTTTCTTCTTAGCACAATCTTCACTTGTTCTTATTAGAGTGTCTTCTTATATTCATCAAATAGTTATCAAAAACAAAGAGACAAGAACACACCATGTTGGCTTTCTGCCAGGGCCAAAACCTCTCCCTCTTGGAGAGGAAAACCCACACAAAATTCTTCTTATAGAGATTCCAATTGATGAATACCAAGACCATGACCCTTGACCTACTATGCCACTCCAAGACCAAGACACCAATCCTCTTCTTTGTCACTGCTGAGATCATTATCATCACTGCACCATAGATGCTCCTTCACTTAGATCATTTCTGCACTCTTACTTGAGATCTTCACCATGTCAACAAGGTTTCTATACTGTGTGGGGGCTGCACCGAGATCATGATCTTGTCCTCATTATGACCAAGATCATGAATGCTACATTACTGAAATCATGACTGTGTTTAGTATGATAATACATCACTGTGGGATCACCGAGCTTCTTCTTATCACAACCATATGGAGGCTATAACTTGTTTAGAGAGAATGCTGAGTGTATCGTTGAGATCCTCATTATCATAACTATGCCAAGAACGTGATTGTGATTCTCTTCCTGCACTGAGAACTTCATAGTTGAGAGTGCTACCACCAAGAAGATCACACTGTAATTACTTAATGTAATTATACCCGAAGTTTGCACAGACTTGAGTTCTTGCACCTCATTGGAGGCCCTGTACCACTGTGCTTGACCGAGACTTCAGAGATGTATGCGAAGATATCTCTGCTCCTCATCCAAAGATTCAGGATGTCCGAAATATTAGAGATGTCCACGATTTGTTGCTCTCTTCTCTGAAGTTCCGCGGGGTATATATAGTGGTTATGCCTCCATAAATAAGTTGACATAAGTGTGAACCATTGTGTCTTTAATTAAGATGACATGACTGTCCTTTTAATTCATTTGTAGGATGACAGGACTGAAATTTACATTATTTTGCTTCTTGCCATCTTCAAGAGGATTTTGCTTGTCTTGGAGGGCTGATCTAGACACTAGGTTGACTTGTATACATTACACATAGGCTCAAGAGGAGCATGACATTGACTCTTTGACATCCTAAGGCTCTCAATGGGAGCCGCTAAGTGAATAGACCTCTTGCTCATGAAACCCATGCAACAAGGAATAATAATAAATTCATTTTCTTGTTACAAAACTCATAATTACAATGTCATGAAGACCGAACCTAGTTACACTTTCTTCAACATGGCCCCCCTGTGTCAAAACGGCCCCAACCACTTCACCGGAGGCATCACACTCCAGCACAAAGGGCCGTGTGAAATTCGGCAAGGCTAAAACTGGACAATTGCTCATGACCGTCTTGAGGTGCTCAAAAGTCTCCTCTGCCACTTGCGTCCACTTGAAATCTCCCCTCTTTGTCAAATCCGTGAGAGGTGTTGCAGGCTGTGAGAACCCTCTCACAAATCTCTTGTAATACGTACAAATGCCCAAGAACCCCCTCAAGTTCATGTTCCTAGATGTGGGCCAATCCAGTATAGCCTGAATCTTCACTTGATGCACCTTCATGCCATCCTCCCCGATCACATGCCCCAATTACAACATCTCCGTTAGTCGAAACTCACATTTGGACATTCGCATACAACTGCTGCTCAAGTAAGTATGCGAAGCACTTCCTCCAAGTGCTGAAGGTGGTCCTCCCATGTCCTGCTGTAAATGAGTATGTCATCAAAGAAAACCAAGACAAAGCGCCTCAGTTGCCCACGGAACACGTGGTTCATACAAGATTGGAAAGTAGTTGGAGCATTGGTTAGCGCAACGGGCATCACCAAGAACTCAAAGTGTCCATAGTGGCAGCGAAAAGCAGTCTTCGGAATGTCCTGCTCCCTCATGTGAATCTGGTGATACCTCAAACACAGATCTATCTTAGAGAAGTATTTAGCGCCCCTAAGCCCATCTATCAACTCATCGATGCGTGGAATGGGATATCTGTTCTTCAAGGTCTTCTTATTGAGAGCTCGATAGTCAATACACATGCGCAATGTTCCATCTTTCTTCTTCACCAGCACCACGGAAGAAGAAAATGGACTCGAGCTAGGCCTGATGTGTCCTAATCTCAACAAATCCCATATGGCCCTCTCTATCTCATCCTTCTAGGCCTTTGGGTGCCTATAATGGGTGGTGATGACTGCGTTCACCCTCTCCTCCAGCTTGATGGTGTGCTCAAATCCACGGTCTACGACCTACCTGGTGGAACATCCCCAAAAACCCCTTGGTGGCTGTCCAATAAGGCTAGTATGTCTAGATGTGTGGCCTACGCCCGTGTCCCCGACTCAGAAATCCGCAACTCAACTGCCCACTCCACGTCCCCATGTCACAAATCTGCCTCCATCCGGTGGGTTGAAACTATTTGAGGGAGATAAGAGTGCATTCCCCTCTGCATTACCGGCTTCCCATCCGGCCCCTTGAACTCCATCTCTAGCTTCTGCCAATTAGTAGTGACCTTCCCCAATACATACAACCACTGGACACCCAACACCACATTGGTGTTTGGGACATCAACCATGAAGAAATGGTTAGTGAGTGAGTAGTTCCCCATCTTCAAGGTTAGCTTGGGTACATACTTAGTACACTGCATGGTCCGGTCTCCGGGTACCAAAATTGAGAACCCCTCAAATGTCGCTGTCTGAATGCCCCTACGCTCCACCATCTGGGCATCAATGAAATTGTGGGTGGCCCATTGTCAACTAGGATTGACACACACTGTCCCTATATAGTCCCCTTGACCCTGAGAGTCAAATACTTTGACACGCCTTGAAGTGAAGCGAGGACTCCCCCTGTTGGGTTAAACGACCCTCCTCTAGGTGGTGGTGGTGGTGGCCCTCCTGATGATGGTCTTCCCTCATCTCTTGTCTCCTCTACTTCCACAACCTTCTCCTCCTCAGGCTTGCTATCTGAGAACACCTCGATGAAATGGTTTGCCCTTGGTGCACTAGTGCCTCGTTGCCCAAGGCTCCTAGCACGTGAGACAAAACCTCCTCCTCTTGAGGTCCCTACGGGTGTCATCATCCAATTGGATATGTCCTCCATCTCTCTGTGGTGGCCTCACATCTCTGTTTCCTTGTGGGGCTGTGGGTCTTGTGGGAACAAAGCCCTGGTTCTTTGGTATTGCATTGATCATGTCCCAAGTCCTAGAAATAGCATAAACTTGTGATGTGGGCTTGTAAGCCCTCACCCATCCATGCAGAGGCTTAGCAGGCGCCTCTACAAACAAAATGATCAACCGTGCCTCCAAAATATCTGTCACCATCACTGCGAGTCTTTGGAATTTTGTAATGTAGGCCTCTGTGCTGCTAGTCTGTCTGAAGTGTAGCTCCGGGTCCTTCCTCTCAAATCTCTCCAACAATCTCCTACTAAACTCTGTATAAGTGGAAGGTGCCGCAACGTGATCAGTGCGTGGTACCACCACTCCTGTGCATCCCCTTCCATGTGAAGGGTGGCGAAATGTATGGCATCAACTTCCCTCATGGGATTCAAGTGAAGATATGTATCAAGTTTTTGGATCCATGCCCTGGTTGAGCTCTTTGCTGACCCATCGAAGTTCAGAAGTGTGACCTTCCCTGCTAGCTTTTGCACATCTTTGTTGGATGCTCCTTCACTATAGTGGCTTCCAGCCCCAGTAGTGCGCCTCTCCTTGAGGTGGATGTACTCTCCAAAGGACATCACCCTCTTGATCCGGCCATCCAACCCCTCATACTCATCAATGCCTGATGCAACAGAATGTACCAAGTCTGCAACCGGGTCCGACTCTCTCTCTGGCTCAGCCTCCTCCATGAACTGAGGCATTATGGGGCGACTAGCTTGCCCACACTGTGGGGTGTGTGGAAGCTGATAGGTACGACTGTAAAGAAAGAAGAAGAACACCTAGATTCAAAAACAAATCGGATTATAGAAAAGATACTTTTGAAAATCGAAGAAAAAATCATCCTAAGAAATCCAAGGTATAGAAATAATGTAGTGGGAACTCAATCAAAATATTTTCTTATTTCTGCTTCCATTCTTCTTTTGTAGATTCATTTGATAGTTGGTTTGTCGATAGTGGTGCTTCAAAGAAAGAAGTGGTGCATCTAGATTCAAAAACAAATCAGATTATAGAAAAGGCACTTCTGAAAATCAAAGAAAAAATCATCCTCAGAAAACAAGAAATCTAGGTGGATGCTTGTGACTGTAAAGAAAGAAGAAGAACACCTAGATTAAAAAACTTATCGGATTCAAAAACCTAGAAAGGGTTTTTCTGGGTTTTTGGCAAGGATGACACTTAAATTTACACAAATTTCTAGGTTGTTTTGAGGGGAGAAATCAGAGCTTGAAGTCAGCCAACAGTGCAGATTTGGAGGAACAACATAGTTTTCTGGAGAGAAACACTTCTGCAGCACATGGGCTCTTTTGTATTGATCACATGTCGCTTGTAGCTTGCCTTGTGCAAGCCCAGGTGCATGTCATCCATCTTCTATTGTACTCTAGTATATTTTATTAATCAAAATGAGCCAGTGGGGTGTTTGATGAAGAAATTTCTGTTTGTGTCAATTGTTGAGTACATTTTGTTTTGGAAATTATTTCATGTCTTTGTTATCACTGCAAATTTTCCATAGGATTATTATAGTGGTATTAGAGCATGTTCTTGGCCACAGTGGCGGACAAGAGTGGGTGATGCCACCGAGATACCAAGGACTGGTTTTCTAGGGAGGCCATGGAAGAGGCAAAGGCAGGGGTTGAGGTAGAGAAGAGGGACTAGACCCAATTTCGGACTTTGAAGTGGAAAATATCAGAGGCAGGATGGAGAACCAAGAAGAGAATGAGCAACCCAGGGCAGAGGAACAGGAACCAGGTCTTAGAAGAGCTGCTAAGGACAAACCAATAGATGATGAGTCAAGGGCAACTGATAATGGACATGATGTAGCAGGTGATGGGCCTGCAAATGGGTGGAAGATCGGAGGGAGAACCTCAAGGTGATGAGGGTTCCATAGCGGGAGAAGGCAATTGTACCTATCAGCTTCCACACACCCCATAGAGTGGGCAAGATGGCCGTCCCAAAATGCCTCATTTCATGGAGGAGGCTGAGTCATAGAGAGAGCCGGACCCAGTTGCGGACTTGGTACATTCTATTGCATCGGGCTTTGATGAGTGTGAGGGGTTGGATGGCCAGATCAAGAGGGTGATGTCCTTTGGAGAGTACATCCACCTCAAGGAGAGGTTCACTACTGGGATTGGAGGCCACTATAGGGGAGGAGCATCCAACAAAGATGTGCATAAGCTAGTAGGGAAGGTCACACTTCCGAACTTTGATGGGTCAGCAAAGAGCTCATCCAGGGCATGGATCCAAAAACTTGATACATATCTTCACTTGAATCCCATGAGGGATTCCCTTAACCTCATTATCCATGTTAGTATCATAAATAGGGTCACTGTCAAAATGATGGCTGCCCATATCCCATCTTTCCTCGTTAATGCACAAGAAATTAGAAATGTCATCTTTAGAGGGAGCTACAATATCCATATCTTCAAACTCTCTTTCCTGAATGAAGGTGCCTACTTCATCGTGTTCATCCTCCTGGACTTCATTTCACTAATGTCATGGACATTTTCAGTCCTTAAATTTGTATCCTTAAGGTCTCCATTGGGATCTTCTTTAGATTGATCCCGTTCATCCATATATTCCTCACTTTCATGATGATCCTTCACACTTGAATTTTCTTCAAGGTCACCATGATCACCCAACTAATTACATTCTATGGAGCTTTGAGATTGATTGTAATATTTTTCATTGATAAGATCAGTCAAAATGTTTAAAGCACAAGTTTGGCTAGCGAATTCAAAGAGACGATTAGGATCTTTCTCATAGGCACACATTATTATGTAGAGTTTCTTGTGTTATCCCATGAAACCTGAGCATGAGTTCTTTATCGTGTTCTCCAATAAATCTTCATAAAACTCAACATATTTGTTCACATTCTTTTGTAGTTCTTTAAGGTCTTGATCATTGAGTTTTGCAAATGTAGAACCAAGATTAATCTCTTTTTGACAATGGTCCATTTTTCATGAATTTGCATATTACGATTAAAATGGAGTCACTAGGGTGAATTAAAAATGCCTTGATAGATGCTTGCTTCACCCTACAAGCATTAACTTTGAAGTTCAATGAAGAACTAGGGCTTCGTTCTTCCAATGTAGTCGCCAATAATGATATGTCAATATGTCATATGGGGAACAAAATACGTCTCGTGTCCCCGACAACGATGTCAAAATGTTACCTCTCAAACTAGCAAGGGTCTTAGGAGGGGATCTTATAGAGCAACTACTAGGTTAAAGGGCATCAATGGAGTGATAGCCCAATGTCACCTCAGCTAAGGCTCCCTTATCTTTATGAACTTTCACCGATGGGAGAAGACCTGGTATAAGAGGAATCACAATAAGGAATGGGTCAATGATCGGATAAGGAGTGATTCCTAAGGCCCATTCACAAGAGAGACTTAACTAAATAGCTTACTTGCTTGAGAAGCAAGGTGATGGGCTCTCTAAGAAGGGCTATGAGAATACCTTGGCCTAGGGTTGGGGGATCTGCCTTGACAATGGGCTTCCTAAACTTGAGGATCCTTATGGAGAAATGGATTGTATGCAGTCCTTATGGAATTTGAGTTATAAAGTTGCGGGACACAAAGAGCCCAGTTGAACCCAATTTAGTTCAAGGATATGGAGTTGATTGACCGAAGAGGGGCTTGACCTAATTAGGGAAGAGAATAGGATCAAAGAACTTATTTTGTTTTGAAATTTGAATGCAATGATCCAAGTGAGGTACTAACCCAAAATCAGCCTAGGGAGAGAAATTATCCTCGAGTTGGGGCTTGCGATATCTCGGGATTCCACTGTCGGATTGTTTTGAAATTTGGAGGACCCCTTGAGAAAACCCCAACACAGTAGTGGACTAATTTTCAAGGTGTTTGGATGGCTACAAAAGATTTCCTGTGATACCCTAGAAGACCTTTTGGGGTTAGGCCTAGAATTGGGAAAAGTGAAGAAAAGAGAGGGAAATTTGGCCACCAAAGGGATACGAGGATCAATGCCTTATTGCTTGGGCTTAATGGAGTCAAGATACACATAGATCGAGAATTTTCGTGTGCTAAGGAGGCCTAATTGATCTTTGTTAGCCTCTCCAAGGACAACAACTAGGTCAATAGAGATTTATACTTCAAATTTCCCAAAAAGATGAAGTTTCTAGGTCTGTTAACCTAAGCCTCTAGCAACATTCACTCACTCTCTTCAAGTACAACGCATGCGTTAAATCACTTATTCAAGGTTCCCAGAAGAATTTTGCATTTACTTTAACCCATACAAGGATAATGATAATCATAACATGCAGTAAATGAACAAAATAACAAGAATAGCATCAAAATCCATCTTACATGAGAGAAAGAGAGTATATCCATTCATCAACTTCGCATTAGAAAAGAAGCTCCAATGACAATAGTGAAAATCCAAACATCATAGTGCATCAAGAAAGCTCCAAAACGTTTACCCAACAAAAAGTGCGAAAATCTCACAAGACATATTAATCCAATCCATGTGATGATGAGAGAATGAATCACCTCTCATCTATTTATATAATCTCTAATTTGGGCTAATAATGTCTCTAAAATAAAATGATGTGCATGTAACAATAGTTTTGGTGACACGCCCACCAAATAGCTCAATAACATAAAGATAAGCCTCTCAAGAGGGTAGGATGATCAACATAGTGTGTCGTTGGGCCTTTGAGAAGGCCAAATGAAGTCCAAGGTGTGCCATGATAAGAGAATGGACTCCAAATATAGTGGACAAGGGGTTGGCCCCTTGTTTAACAAGCAAGAATCTGTTGTGCTCCCAAGTGGGTGTGGGGGCACAAGGAGAACCTCATGGGTGTCCAATTGAATCGCAAATTCTTGTAGACCATCTGTAAGGGCTAAGACGATGACATAAGCCCTCTCTTTGCAGCGGGAGACATCCCTTGGACCCTGGAACATCTGCCCAGTATATGTTGCAAATATGGAGCCGACTGGGCATAGTGAACCAGGTGCATCATCCACATCCAGAAGGTGGAACACGAGCAATCAATTATCTGTTATGTCCCTTCCTAAATTAATTTGGAACAGGATTAATCTCTACATTTTGGGGCCAATTTTGGAGATGGGGCGCATTCGATTTTATTAGGAGACTTAGACTTTAGTAGCAAGTTATTTTGGTTTGATTAAGTTATATGTGGGGGCCACCCAGACTAGGAAATACACACTCCCTATTTCGAACTTCATGAGAGAGAAAGTCGATGGTTTTGTGAGGGAATGCGATGGAGGGAAAATGGAGGGCAAAGACCTCCACGAAATCTATAAAAGGAAGGCAAAACTTCTCATTTGATCATCTTTGGCATATCGAATTTCTCTTTGGTTTCTCAAGCTACTTAGCCCAGTCATTTGCTGTTTAGCAAGAGTTCTTCAAGTGAAGAGCTCACCGTTTCTTTGGGGAACTTCGAGTGCTACCCTAGAGAGGTTCATCTACATTCTTTTGGAGGAGGTTTTCATTGTGATTTCGAGTAGTTGCATCCATCGTCTCTAGGTAGTGCGTATTTCTAGAGGACGCAGTGAGGAGAGGCCGAGTTGTGATTGTGACATCTTTCAGAGGAGTTTTGGCCGAGAGAAATTCTGGAAGGGAGTCTTAGTTGTTTGGCTGCCATTTGGGTGAGTTTGGGAGCTGGAGGAGAGAGCTTCTATTCAGTGTGATTTTCGCACTTCTTGGGCCAGCGCAGAAGGAGATTATTGTGCACACGTCGGAGGTGAAGACTCAACTATTGACGTTGATCCTTGTCGAGAGAGACAAGGGAAACACTTGTGGAGGAGATTGCTACTTTTCTGGAGCCTTGGAGGAGGATTTTGTTAGCATCTTTGTAGGCCGTGTGCTTTAGTAGTTTTGGAGGGCGTAAGGCCGCTTGGGGGTCGATTTTGGGAGGTCGAGAGTAAACCATTTCTGGGTTTTGGTGGGTTTTGTTCAAGGAGATTAGGGTTAATTTTGCAGCATTTTCTGAGCACTGGAGATGGGGTTTCTAGTAGTTCCTTTCCAGCCAGCAATGTAGTTTTCTGAGCAGTGCAGAGCATTAGTGGAGTAGTCATTATCAACATTTGAGATCATTGTTTTATCACCTGGGTTTTGTCGCACTTGCCATTGAGCCAAGCCCAGGTGTATTTCCCCATACTATTGTACTTGCCCCATTGGATTATAAAATGGCTTAGCTAGTTCTTATTTATGGAGTTTTTATGAGTATTTGCCGAATGTTTAAAATTTCTGGTGTTGTATTTGTTTTTGTTTTACATATTGTTGTTTAACAAAGTTTGGAACATTACATTATCGGTGTTGGGGATCCATGAAGTAATCTTTGCTATGGTGGAGGCCCATGGCTCTGAATGCCTGCCCTACAAGTGCCCATGTGGCCCTTTGGAGGGCTAGGACTCACGTATAGGGAGACCAAGCCCCAAATGAAAACCTACCTGAAATCCTGCATAAGATTCAATGTGTCCCCTTGCCCTCCAGTACAACAAATCATTAGAATAATCAAGTAAAAGAGTTTACAAATCATGATATTAGTGAGGCAATTCATGGTGTCATGCCCTTCCATAATGGGCTCTGGCATGTACAACTGTCTCCAAGCTCAATAAGGGGGTTAGCCAAGGACCTTATTAGGTAGTTTCAACCTTTGAAAGGGCTGACATGTCCATGGTACATCCATCAAGTGGAAGGTGGCAAGTGACAAAATAATGGAATAGAGTGGGGATCAAGGGAATGATCCAAGCCCAGGTGCATTTCCCCCTATTGTACTTGCCCCATTGGATTAATAAAATGGCTCAGCTAGTTCTTATTTCTGGAGTTTTTACGAGTATTTGACGAATGTTTAAAATTTCTGGTGTTGTATTTGTTTTTGTTTTACATATTATTGTTTAACCAAGTTTGGAACATTACATTATCGGTGTTGGGGGTCTATGAAGTAATCTTTGCTATGGTGGAGGCCCATGGCTCTCATTGCCCACTCTACAAGTGCCCGTATGGCCCTCTGGAGGGTTAGGGCCCACGTATAGGGAGACCAAGCCCCAAATGAAAACCCATCTAAAATCCTGCATAAGATCCAATGCGTCCCCTTGCCCTCCAATACAACAAATCATTAGAATAATCAAGAAAAAGAGTTTACAAATCATGGAATCAATGAGTCAATTCATGGTGTCATGCCCTTCCATAGTGGGCTCTGGCATGTACAAGTGTCTCCAAGCTCAATAAGGGGGTTAGCCAAGGACCTTATTAGGTAGTTTCAACCTTTGAAAGGGTTGACATGTCCATGGTACATCCATCAAGTGGAAGGTGGCAAGTGACAAAATAATGGAATAGAGTGGGGATCAAGGGAATGATCCAAGCCACATGTGATGGGACAAAGGGTCGCTCTAATGAGTGAAGCCCACACTTGGGTATATGAGTGTATGAGGGAGAAATCGTGGTACATAAGTTACCCTGTGCATTGTTTTTCCACCCTTATTCATATGCCTTTTTCCTTTTATTGATTTTTCTTCGTAACTGCTTGGGGCTTTAGGGAATGAGAGCATGATGTGTGGTTGATAGTAGTAGGTATCTCCTTTTAAAGTGGGGCATTTCATTTCCCACCAGGGGTTGGGACAATCATGGGTTCCTAAATGTGGAGGGGGCTCATCTAGGGCCCATAGGAATTAAGGTGATGGCGATATATGATAGTAGAGCTTATGTTTGGCAGTTTCCCATGTGCTAAATTTGTATGCCCCAACCATCTTTTTCATCTTGTGGTGCATTTTCGCATTGAGAGTGGCCTAATTATGCTTTTTCTTTTTGTTTTAGCCGCATCAATCTTCGAGGCATCGTTCCAGGCCTGACCCAAGGTCTGGGTTAGGGGAAGGGGAGGCTAACCCTATGTGGACCTAGTAGGCACATGTGGACCAAGATGGGATAAATGATGGATATGGTGTCAAGAACCGGGACCACACAACCAAAATCGGGGTTTCTCATGTAATGCCAACCCTAAATCTAGTGGCCAGTAAAGGAGATCGCATGAGACTAGGAGACAAGGCTAAACACCAAATCAGGTAGAAGAGACAAGAGCGCAAACTTGGTCCACTCTTTCCGCCAAATCCCCCCACCAATCCATGCCCAAAAGTGTCCATGAAAAGTAAACAAAATTACTCAACTAAACCAATGAAAAGTCATATCTCCGGGGTTGTGAGGCCCACCTTCAAATATACATTCATGACAGATGGGCGAGGGACCACATGGTTGGCTTAAGTGGCGGAGAAAATGGCACATCGAGCTATTTGGTGGCTGTAAGGGGCTGTTGGTTGTTGGTTGAGGACCATCTAGGAGAAAATGTTTCTCCTATATACACTACCCACAGGTGGTGGGTAACATGGCCAATAGGTGTAGTGACACTTGTCTTTGTGGCTTGTCTAGGATGTAGGTGTTCCACCTCTTGACACTTAATGAAACTTGGTTGTGTTTGATTCTTGTCTGTGTGACTTGTTTGAGTATTGTCTATGTGATGCCTGTGTTCTTTCACTTAATTTTTGAGATGATAATTGGTTGAATGTAATCCTTGTCTATGTGACATGTGATGATCCTTTCCTTTCCAAATTTGTGTCAATTGGATGATTCTTCTTTAGATTGCGACTTCATTTTTAGAGATGCTACAAAGTAGAGTTGAATTGAGATGAATGAAAGAGATAAGACGAAGCAGAGATCTTTTATGCAGAAAGAAATTCCTCCTTAGCTGAGAGGGAGTGTTAAAATTTGGCAACGCAAGGATGAATCAATGAATTTCTCCTAGAAGAAATTACATCTTTGAGCTCTGTTTTAAACTCCAATAATAAAAATTCGTTTCTAACAATTCTACTATGACTTTCCAAAAATAGTAAGTCACATCTCAATTTGGAAGTGACTTTCCAAAAATAGAAAGTCATGTCAAAATGATCAATGATGATCTTGACATATGAAATCCACTTTAAAATCAAATCAATCATGATTATACAAGTCAAGAATTAATATTTTATCCTTCCTAGTATTATTATTATTATGATACTATTATTTATAGAATAGTTTAAATTCATTTACCATTAATGGATTAATAAAAACAAATTCTCTCATGGAATAAGTAAATTAAATTGAGAATCTCTTACTTGACAAATCGAACCTCTCTCTTGGAATAAAATAGTAACTCCACACTTAAGAGAATGTAACTCTCCCTCACTAATTCAATGTATGGCAAAAGTGTAACTCCTCATTAAATGCACTTGTAACTGCCTCACTCAATTCGATTTGTAACTCTCACTAAATATTCTCTCATGTCTAAGTATAACTCCCTCTCTCTCCCTATTTCAAATTGTAACTCCTCGAGACAAGTGGTACTCCTTTGTGACTTGTTTGGGACGCAGGTGTTCCACCACTTGATGTTTAATGAAACTTAGTCGTGTTTGATTCTTGTCCGTGTGACTTGTTTGAGTCTTGTCTATGTGATGCCTATGTTCTTTCACTTAATTTTTGAGATGAAAATTGGTTGAATGTAATCGTTGTCTTATGTGACATGTGATGATCCTTTTCTTTCCAAATTTGTGTCAGCTGGATGATTCTTCTTTAGATTGCGGCTTCATTTTTATAGATGTTACAGAGCAAAGTTGAATTGAGATGAATGAAAGAGATAAGAGGAAGCATAGATCTTCGATGCAGAAAGAAATTCCTCCCTAGCTGAGAGGGAGTGTCAAAATTTGGCAGTTCAAGGATGAATTTCTTCTAGAAGAAATTAAATCTTTGAGCTCTGTTGTAACCTCCAATAATAAATATTCGTTTCTAACAATTCTAATATGACTTTCCAAAAATAGTAAGTCACATCTCAATTTGGAAGTGACTTTCCAAAAATAGAAAGTCATGTCAAAATGATCAAGGATGATCTTGACATACGAATCCACTTTAAAATCAAATCAATCATGATTGTACAAGTCAAGAATTAATATTTTATCCTTACTAGTGTTATTATTATTATGATACTATTATTTATAGAACAGTATAAAGTCATTCACCTTTAATGGATTAATAAAAACAAATTCTCTCATGGAATAAGTAAATTAAATTGATAATCTCTTACTTGACAAATCAAACCTCTCTCTTGGAATAAAATAGTAACTCCACACTTAAGAGAATGTAACTCTCCCTCACTAATTCGATGTATGGCAAAACTGTAACTCCTCATTAAATGCACTTGGAACTCCCTCACTCAATTCAATTTGTAACTCTCACTAAATATTCTCTCATGTCTAAGTATAACTCTCTCTCTCTCCCTATTTCAAATTGTAACTCCTGAAGACAAGTGTACCTCTCTCTCTATTCTTGGGATGAGTTACAATTCCCGTCATGTAACTCCTCCCTCATGGAATTTGATTCTCCTATTGTTGGCTGAAGGTATGAATTTATTTTTTAACTTCTCCTTTCTTATCTATTTAAGCAAGAGCAAGTGAGAGTTGAGGGTAGCATGTTCATTGTGAAGAAGGAGAGCAAGTGTTGAGTGTGTGCAAGAGAAGTGTGAGAACTAGTGAAGAGCAAGAGCAAGGGAAGAGTTGGAGCAAGTGTGAAGGACATGATCTGATCAAGAGGAGGAGATCTTCAAGCAAAGAGTGTTGAAATTTGTAACTAGGTTCGGTCTTGATAATATCTTATGTATTCTTGATTTTGATGTAAAAGAGAAAGAAAATTTATTATTATTTTTATAGCATGGGTGTCATGCTCTAGGTCAATTTATTTGTAGGTCGAGCACCCATTATATGCTTCTAGGCCTTTTTTCATAGAGTCTAAGAGTCAAAAGAATCATTGTTATTTGTAATAGACCCCATTGGGCATCTTGTAACAAGTCAAAAGAATTTATTTTAGTCAAATTGTGTCAAAATTCCCTCTAAGACCAAGTCGGCTTGCAAGAGAACAAGTCGGCCTACGAGAGAAGAAGTCGGCCTCATGAAGGGTAACTCGTCCTCCTTAGAAGCTTATTTATAAAAAGAAGTTGACCTCATTTGTAGGACCAATCAATCAAGTTCGATCAAAAGAAGAGAAAAAAAGCGGAGCAAAGCACAAGACAAGGACTAAAAGACAACAAAATTTGAAGTTTTTGGGTCAATCTCTCTCACACTTGCCAAAAGGAACTTTGGGTTTTTGCAACTTCATAGGATGAAATTTCAGATCTTCACCGAAGGTCGAAACATATGATAAAAAAGAAAGACACCTCATTTATTTGTCTAAGAAAGAAGAATCAAGTCAAGCGAAGAAAGGAGGCCTAAATTAGGCTCTATCACCCATACGTGCGATGTTGCAGAAGATTCTGGAAGGTTGAAATTGTAGAAGTTGCAGTAATTGCTGGAGAAGTAGCTGAGGAGTTGAAATTTATTGCTTGAAGTTGTTCAAGGTTGACTTTGTCTTGGAGGGGTCTTTGTCTTGGCTATAGAGGTATTGGATTTTGTCATTTGAAGATTCTATAAGTCGAGAATAATTCTTGTGGGATTTCCTCTCTTGGAGAGGTTTTGGCCTTGGCTAGTAGCCTATATCTTGTGTCCACTTGTACTATTTGATCTTCATGTTTTGGTAGTCGTTTGATGATAAAAACACAACAATAATCAAGAGAAGAAGAAGCTAATTATAAATTCTACAAGTTGAAGTAAAAGAACATCACAAGGAGTTATCAAAGATAAGAGAAATCACCCTAATCTAGATGCCCTAGATTTCTCAACAAGAGCAAGTGCACTTTAGCTGCAAGTTGATCAAACATTGGTGACTTTATTCATTCTCATTCTCTCTCTCTCTGCACTTTGCTGAAGAATTGAAGAAATCTAATTGAAGAAGAATCATTTAGGTTTTCCCCCTTGAGGGGTTTTTCCTTTGGCCGTTGGACCAAAATCTCAGTGTCTCATATTTGTGCTTCACTGCTCTCATATGATTCTTAAATTTATGTTCTATCTACAATTGCTGATCTGAAAAGTTTTGAAGAAGAAATATGTATTGTAAGTAATTGTAACAACATAGTACATTCAGTTTTCTGCAAAGTACATTCAGCTTTCTGCAAAGTACATTTAGTTCCATTCAGCTTTCTGTAAAGTACATTTAGTTCCATTCAGTGTTCTGCAAAGTACATTCAATTTTCCGCATAGAATTTTCAAGTTTCTGTAAAGAATTTTTAAATTTCTACATAGAACTTTTAGATTTAAACAAAAGTGAGAAAATAAAAGTCAAAATTTTGGTTTTGTAGCTGCGACCTTTGCTTGCTTGGTGAAAAATTCCATTGTTGTGTGCTATTTTGTCAAGATATCGCCAATATTTCAAAAATATCGTGATATTTCCTCTGCGATATCTTGTTTTGCCAAAAATATTGTGATATTTACAAATATCGATGATATCATCAACATTGCTTTCGATGAATGGAAGTAACTCCCTTGCAAAGAGGGAGTGTGGAAATTGGGTAGCTTAGGAGGTACTCCTACAACCCTTGGGTGCTAGTTTTGTGAGGAGAAAACCCACAAAATGTTGTGTTTGTGGGCAAGGTACCCAAATTTGGGGTTTTGGACACAAAGGTGTGGGCTTGGAACCCAAGGAAACTAATTTAATATTTTAATTTGGTGTAGTGGGGTCTCCTGAAGGATAAAGAGGGCTCCTAAGTCACCTATTAGAGAGATATAAATATAGGCCAAAGGATAGGACAAGACACAAGTGAGATGTGATTTCATTTGTGGAGCAAGATAATCAAGCAAAAGGAGTTGCAGTCAGGTGAAGGAGGCCAAATCAAGGAGTTTTGTTTAAGGTCTGTTTGTAGTGTTGGAAGGTCCGCAGCCAAGGAGGATGGAGTCACAGATCTTGTGAAGGACTTTTCCTGGAGGGCTGAGGTGGAAAAGTGTTGGCCGCAACCAACAAGGAGAGGTTAAGATCTAGCAGAAGAGGCCACAACACAAAAGTGTTTGTTTTGTGTTTTATAGGGCAACCAAGGGCAAGGAGGGCTGACTGTAGGCTGCCTTATCCCTAGAAGTAGGGCAATAAGGGAAAACAAAGCAAGCCGAGGATCATTTTAGGAGGGATGAGTGCCTTTAAGGCTTAGTAAATGTTGGTCGAGTTACATTGATGGTTGCTGTAACAGGGCAAGTTGGAGGCTTGGGTAGGCTGTGGCCTACAACATAGGACAACAAGGCAAGGGGCTGTTAAGGAGGGCTGAATAGAGGCTGTTATAGTTTAGTGGGCTAAAGGAAGAGTCTACTAGTGATCAACAGTTGGATAGAGTTCTAAAGGAGTTGACCTTCTGGACAAAAGAGGACTGAAAGGGCTGGTTTCCAACAACAGTGGAACGAACAAAGTTCGACCTTCAAATTAAATACTCCAGAAGACTTGGAATATGTAGATCTCCATTGAACTGTGCACACTTCAATATCCTTCTGACCATAAGTTTGTTGTTTTTGTTTTGAGAGATATAGATATGCAGACTGATCGGAATGTCTGCTCTTCTGATTTAGATGTAGATAAGGAGTTTGTCTTTCCGTTGTCATGTGTGTGGCAAGATTTAGACTTACTTCAGGTTCTGATGTCATCGAGTTGGTTACAAAATCTTCACTTGGGGTTTTCATTGTTTGAACTGCAACTTCTGAGTACTTCCTTACTTCAGTTGGGTTTGGATTTGTCTGAATTGTGAGATTAATGGGATCTATGTTTGTTTCCTGTTCTTGGACTTGCACTGTTACGTCTTAGGACTTTGATACTTCTTTCGTGCGTGATTCTTCGAACTTGTTTATTAATGATTACTTATCATCCTCAAGTTTCTTAATTTGAGTGAGTAGACTTTGATTATGGTTTCTCGGATGTAAGGGTTCTTTGGCTTCTGATTCATCAACCTTATTTTCAATGTCTTGACTTTTAAGTTTCTCATCTTTTAGATCTCTGATTTGTTCCAATAACCTTTGGTTCAGGTCATTTAAGTGCAAATTCTCTTCTTCCTTCTCTTTTAGAATCTCTTTGAATTTCTTCTCGACACATCCCTTTTCTTCTTCTAATTTTTTCTTTCGTTCCTTGGACTTCTTGACCTTCACAAGTAATTTTTGGCTATGGTCCCTTAGACGCAAAATTTCCTTGTCTTTTTCTGTTAAGTTTTGTTCTAGTTTTGCAAGTTTTTCCTCTCGTTCTGTCATTTGCATTTGTACATCATCTTGACATTCTTCCGCATTAAATAATTTTCCACATGCTAGCAACATAATTCACAATTTTTATGAATCCAAGGAATTCAATGTATGTTATACAAAACAAACATTTAGTCCAACATAATGATTGTTGTGTGGAACTCATTTTGCTTCCTTTTCCTCTTATATGAGCTTTGACCCCCCCTTTTCTTCTTTGAAATATACTTCGGACTATTTTTACTACCTCTTGTATTTTGTTTTCCTCAATAATAATACCTTCTTCCTTTCTTTTATTTTCCAAATAAAACCCCACTTTTATTAAAATAATTCTTTTTTGTATTATATATATATTATATATATATATATTAATTGATTATCACAATCTCCTCTTTTAATTTTAATTATTTTTAATAATACCTTTTTTCGAAGTCATCTTTTGACTTGTTAAAAATTTGCACTCCAATATTAATATCACTTTATGTCACACCCACTTTATTAAATATCTTAAATAACAAATCCAATGGTTCATCATACCCTCTATATAAGATATTATTTTTGTATAATATTATCCACTTCTTTTGAGATTAATGAATGACAATATGACCAACTAAAGAAATGACATGACTGCATGACCAGAGCAACAAAACGGTATGGGCCATGTCTTGTCAAAAGATCTTTCAGTCTTCGCTAAATAGGTGATGGCACTAACAGGTTGCGATTACAATGTTAAGTAGTCGAGATTTTGGTAGTAGTCGAGGGAGTCTGTGGTGGCAGATTTCAATGCAGCATGGGTTTCATAGTGTAGAAGGCGGATGCAGCATGATAGGTGCAATTTTGGTTGGGCGGTGGAGGTGGAAGTGGTCAATGATCGTTGGGCGGTGGAGGTGGAAGTGGTAAATGATCGTTGGGCGGTGGAGGTGGAAGTGGTCAATGATCGTTGGGCTGTTGTGTTGCATGAACCAACAGTGGAAGGCTTACGTGGAACGGTGTGGAGGAGGCTACGGTTGAGTTGACGAGTAGAGGACATTGTGACTCTAGCTACTGGGTGATCGTGCAGCTTGGGACAGTGGTCTGATCGCTGTTATGTGCGGGCGTTTACTAATTGCATGTTGGTGATGACGAGGAGTTATGTGGCACGATTATTTTGTTAGTAGGTCGGGTGGCTGTAGGAGTAGAGTTTGGTGTCTTTGGCTATTGTTGGGTCAATCGCTGATGCGTCAGTTGCTTTTTTATTTTGTATTTTGATTTGATTTATTTTGATTTCTTTTTAATAATTTGTTTTCCTAATTCTTTTTTTACTTTATTTTTTAACTCCTTTTTTTTCTCTACCTTATATTATTATTATTATTATCCAATTTTAAGGTCACGGCCAAGCCAAACACCAAACTGGTGTATGATCCGTGCAACGATTTGACTGCTAAATCTTCAAAGGCATACATACTCTAACCCCCTTTGGTTTTGAATCTATGACTTTCTTAGGCCCACTCAAGCTGTATCATATATATATATATATATATATAATATTTAAGGATTCTTTTCCATTTTATTTTTATTTTATATATTTTTATTTTGATATATCTTTTCTTTTCTCTCCTTTTTATTTTAAAAATAATATATATATATATATATATATATATAATATGATATATATATATATTTTTCTCTTCTCTATTTTCTTTAAATACTTGGCCAAAGGCCTAACTGCAATATCGAGAATCTCCAGAAACTTGTGTAGCAAAACGCTCAAAGTTGCGACGACAACAAGTTTGGCGAAGACTTAATTGCCAAAGGCCGAGATCTGCCAACCTGGCTCTGATACCAAATGGAACGGACAAAGTTCGACGTTCAAATTAAATACTCCAGAAGACTTGGAATGTGTAGATCTCCATTGAGATACAAGAATATATATTATATGTATGAATAAGAATGATGTTACAAATGAGAGTGAGGGGCTTGCTTATATATTAAGCAAATGTCTCTTCATGGAAAGTCATGTCCCATTTAGACATGTCTCTTCAACACTAATTACGAATTAATTAATCATTATTACGATTATCATCATTGTTTATATTTAATATATTTTATTCATAACAAACAGCGACAACAAGCAAGTACAGTTGTTCATTGTTTGTTTTTATGGTCAGATGATAATCTACAGGATAAGGTCTCAGCCCTCGTTGTATCAGCCAAAGGACAGACTTGTATTTTGTTGTATATTAGCATTTGTACAGGGATTGTAAAGGGCTATGATCCCTGGTATTGGAGCCCTATGATCTTCTTATTGATGGACTGATAGAGAATGTGTTTGGGCCAATAATTCTTGTGTACTGTTGTTGTTTTCACTGATGCTGTGCAAAGTGCTTTATAGTTGGGTATCTCTAGTGTGTTTATGTGCTTAGTTAAGTCATAGACTAGACCTAGGGTGTGTGGAATTTCAACAGCAACCTGTTTATTGTGATTGGTTTTAGAGTCTTGCAACTGGACAGTAGTATATTACAATGAAGCAATGGAAGGGTTATGAACACAAGCTTCACAAGTAGTAGCATAAAAGACCCTATAATATTGAAAACATTTTGTTGTGGAAAGGGCAGAGTAAAATCCTTGATTTTCTTTTTAATATTTGTGAGTTGTTTAAAACATCGTTCTTCAGGGTGCTCCAGTTTGGTGCAATACTTACAAAGTATTTTTCCAGACTGCTTCTTTCCTTTCTGCTTTTTTGCACTTCAGACGGAGTATTTTTTCAAACTAGTATTATGTCTTTTGGACGTCCAATTTTGTCTTTGTTTTCCTTTGGAAAATGAGGCTTTTGTTAGGAGAGTCTAACTTAGTGAGGTTTTGTAGCTTTTCTTATTCTTCAATTGATGCATTACAGAAGGTGTAAAAATCTATATAGGTGCTAACTGCAAACAAATTCATCATGGTGTCGTTGTTGGAAACAAACACTTGACAAGGAGAGTGCACCCTGCAGACTATAAGGAAGAGTTTTAATTGATTGGGTATCTTTCCTTTTACAGTCAGATCAACATTCCTTCACTTGAAATTATTATAGTTACTTCATTTGACCTAGAAAACCTTTGATTTGGTGGATATCTCGAGGATCACATTTATTATTGTTCGAGTTGAATTACACAAATGTCATTTGGGTTAGAGAATATCTTCTCCAGGGTTATGTTTTACATCAAGAATATCCTCTAATCTAATAATGATTTGTTGCCTTAATTTTTCCTTTTCATTTTCATCCTTGCTTGGTATTGGAAGGGACTGGACTCATGTCAAAGGTTTTTTAGTGTCTGCATCAACTTGAGAATTATTGCTTGTGCTGTTCTTGACTTGTCTTATTGTCTTTGGAGTGATGCCGCAAATCAATTTTTGACATGCATGAATGCATTAATTTTTTGGTATGTTAGGTTAGGATCAAAAGGTAAAAGGAAAAACATATAATATTCTGTGATAGTAGTTCTTGATTGCTTTTTTTTGTTTTTTGATAATTATCATGTGTGCTTGTTTGGAAGTATAAAATCAGCTAAAATAATTAGATCAAACTATTGGTCTAATGAGACACCTATATTTGTCCACAACTCATTTCGTTTTCTTCTAGAG
The DNA here is from genome assembly GCA_000404065.3 of Pinus taeda. Lineage (NCBI taxonomy): Eukaryota > Viridiplantae > Streptophyta > Pinopsida > Pinales > Pinaceae > Pinus > Pinus taeda. The sequence goes on from APFE031248482.1 coordinate 44,105, forward strand.
GCCACCTTCATGGCTTAATACACTTTTTATCTTGTAATGTTGTCTTATTAGGTATGGTCAACGTACGATCCAAGGGATACTTGGTGATGGTCATAATGCCCTTGCACGATACTATTTCAACAACTTTTGTGATGGTGTAAAACAGGTTTGTATGACAAAGATTTCATATGATTTCCCATCTTAAGTGTAAATTCTTTTCTAATTAATAAAAAGAAATGCGTTTATTTGAGTGCTTCTTTTATGGTTGATATGATTTTCAAATTGCTAGTCTATTTGAGCACGAGTAAAAAGCTAGGTGCTCAAGAATACAATATACTTATAAAATGACTCTTGGAACATGATTATGTAGTTCAAGAGGATAGCTCTTCCATGATCTACCATCTAAAATACAACCAAAATGAAAGAAAATTGGTTCTCCACTGATACAACTACAGATCAAGAAAATGGATTTCATCCCTTCAGAGAATTCTTCAAGAATCATCTTGTAGACATTCAGCGTCAAAGCCTCCCTTGAAAACGTGTTAGCATCAGAATTCAACACTCAGAAAATATGAGTTCAGCTAATGTGATGAAACTGTTCAGAAATAACCTTCAGTTGCTGAGAGATTTGATGTAGAGCCATGTTTGTCACTTGAATCTTGTCACTCATCCAATTAATAGTTAACTTTTAGTGTTTGTAAACCTGCAGAGTGGAGATGTTTCCATCATTCTTTCTATTGCATATTTGAGAAGTGCAAACAAGGCATTAAACTAATCCTGGTTATGTCCGCTGCCCTATGTGTCTCGGATAGTAAAGGATAGAACCCAGCTCGCATGATTGAGCCCTTTCTTGACTGAATCCATTGAAATAATCCCAGGGCAGCCCCATAACCTTCATCCGATGTACAAGACTTCAGTGATTGAGGTGGCTTATACATGGAGCAAGACCTTGTTGAGACACCTTGAAGGATGGCCATTGCCTGTCACAAAACAAATGCTGGCATTACGAGCCAGCCAAATTCCCCATGCAACTGGAATGGGAAGGAATCGTAAGAATTTTAAATTACCACTATGGAAAAAACCACGAAATCATTCTATAGTTGTAGTACCATTCCATAAATAATCTTTCTGTATCTGGTTTCAATCTCTTTCCAAACCTGTCTTGCATAGGAACATTCCAAGAACAGGTGGGAATTTGTTTCCTTATTCCTTTTACGTATGGTAAAAATACCAGGCCCAATTTGATTACTCTGTTGCAATTGATCCCATGTCAGCACCCTTTCTTTCAGCACTAACCAAAAGAACAATATGCCTTTCAATGGACCTTTTATTTTCCAGATTTTCTTTGACCACCATTAACTGTCCAAGGGATTCAAATCCTGCATTTCTTGGTATCCCAATTTCGCTTGGATTCAGTTCCTGCATAGCTTGGTATCCCAATTTCGCTTGGATTCAAATCCTGCACAGCTTGGTATCCCAATTCATCAGCTTCAGTTAAATCAATGTGAGCCTTATACAATTTCTTCAATTACAATACATGTTTGGCAGAATGACAAAAGGATCCTCAGGTTCTTTGTCAAGGTTGAGAATTTTCTTTGTCTGACCTCTTTGAGGTTCAAGCTTAGCCAACTCGAGATAAGGGACATGAACATTTACTTAAGACACTCCCCAAGTCCACATCTAAAGAAGCATCACTATTCTTTTGGGTTGGAGTTGGTTTGGGGTTGCTGGGTAAAGGTAAGGATGCTTAGTCCAATTCTTTGGTAGGGCATCATGTTAGATTTCCTTAAACCCAGTAACTGATTTATGATTCTTTAAGCATGCAACCAGAAATACAATTAAACTGTTGTTCTGAAACTTAAATCACAAAGACTACTAAGTTTCTAACCATAGCATGCACAATGGAAGTAAATAAAACTGAAAGCAAACACATGCAACACATAAAAAACCAGATATATGAGGAAACACTAACTCCGGGGAAAACCTGCAATCCGTGTGTGTGTTTTTCTATTAGCTTCAGCATATCTTTCTTAAGAAATTCTTACAGCAAAGGAACACTTCCCTTTTACTGCAAAAAATTCCCTCTGAACAGCTCAAACAAATCTGATTCACCCCCACAAGTGTCTCGGCCTGTACGGCCCACGTAGTGCAGCCTTGATTGGCTGTACGACCCTCTCTGTGCCCTTCTGCATGCCGGAGATGAGTCGGCCTTATGCTGAGCTGAATTAGAGGCCGTATGACCCTCTCTTTCTCTCTCTTGGTCGCTGAACTGACTGTTGGACTGTTGAAACCCTTCTCTTTCTTGAGATGAGCTAACACACACACTCTATGCCAATCGATTTAACCACTTCTGTGCCCTATTCCCCCTAGTAAGTCCACCTGGACCCACCATGATCTCCATTGGCTGAAATTGACTCATGATGAAGGGATGAGATCTAATCACTTGTTGACTTTAGGCTTTTTAATTTTTCCTAAGTCCAACATTAGGAAATAGTACATTAAATTAATAATCTGCTATGTGGCTGTCGTGTGTCCTTCTGCAAGTCTTGATACCTAGGCAAGTAGAAATCTTGCTGTTCTACTCCAATCAACACTTCCACTTAGAGAGGAAGGTGTTCTGCACTACACCCAACTTGTCTTTAATATTCCAAATGGAAAAACACCTTAGATAGCAGAAGCAATGAACTAGCTACAACTACAAAATTCAGAAACGCACAACCATACATATTTGAACATGGAAATATGAGCAAAAACTCTAAGTCATAGTATTAATTTTGATAAATATGAGTACAATAAATGAGATCATAGGAACTTGGGCTTGCTACTACAAGCTATGGCAAGAACCCAAGGGTGACTGCAATGCTCAAATGCTGGAAAGATACTCCAGGAAGAACTCTGCATGCCCATGAAGAACTGCTCGCTTTTGCTGGAAGGAATTGGAGGACTGCTTTGAAGAGTTCCTGAAATGAAATGAAACTCTGATGGTGGCCTCCTCATTAGATACCTGGCAAGACCCAAAAATATCTCATGAACTCAAGTGGTGGAAATGGTCCTAGGGTGAACTGGGCCGTCCTCCAACAATTTTTGCTGCTGGTTGCTGGATGGAACTAGGAATTCTGCTCTCAAAAGTACTCAGAAAATACTACAAAATTAATCCTAGCCTCCTCTCGCCAAACCCACAAAAACCCATAAGGTGTTTGGGTTGAATCCACCAACCCTTGGTGACCCCCAACAAGTGCAAATTGCCCAATTTGGTCAGAAAGTGCTGCATAGTTTTGATATTACTGAATTATGCCCCAAATCTACCATGGGAAATTTATCCAATCTCCGGCTAATTCTTAATTGAGAAATACCTCCTATCTCCAACTCTTATCTCTTGAAAAATTCTTCTCCCTTCTTCCCTTGCACAAGTTCAGCCAGAAACCCCAACGCAATGTTCAGAGTGAGAGAAATGGCTCCTGAAAATCCCCGCCTCACAACCCAACAAATTTGCTACAAAATCTCTAGCAATGTGTGGTAAAAATTGCTGCAAATCCTCCAAAACTCTAGTAATCAATAGCTGATCTCAATTGGGGTGCTTCGAACAACTTTTGCGCCCAAGGAAAATACGCACCGGCTAGAAATGATCTGCAATGTATCTCCTTTAGAAGTCTTAAGATAGACTTCTCTCTACTCTCCTAGGGTGACACTCAGAGTTCACCGAAGGTAGAGGTGGAATTCCTGCTTGGGAATCCCTTGTGCTAAATAACATTGGTTGACTTGGCTAAACAACTTAAGAAAACTTGTGTTCAAAAGTTAAATTGTTAAAAGATGCAAATGAAGGCCTCTTCTCCTTATTAATTCTTGACTTCCTTTTCTCCCTTGGTTCCCCCACTCTCTCTCTCCTAATTCACAGCCCTCCTCTTTTCTCTCTCCAAGAGTGTGAGTTCCCTTCTTGGGCCCCACATTCCACTAGAGCTGCAATTTCCCTTTTTCCTCATAAGTCCCATTGCCAAAATTGCCTCCTCTTCCAAAAATCGTCTGTAATGTGGAAAATCAAAATCGGGGATATTACAGTCCTCGCCGCCAAAAATCTTTTGTTCTCAAGCGATGTTGGTACAAGCACCCTCTCTGAGTGTTAATCACCACTATCACCACCAGTGACACTAGGGTCCCAAATGTGCCACTGAATCATCCCCGATCTTTGCACTATTTGGTCATGAACGAATCCCTTGATACCCGGATCCCTAGCCATCTTGATCACTATGAAGCACCCCTTGCTCCGCTCATTGTCCAGCCAAGTATAGGTAGTAGAAGCCCTCTACCTACTATCAATAAGTAGAGCATAATGATAATGTAGGACTTTGTCCAACTCCCCATGAAGCTTCCCTACCGAGTAGTCCACCTCTTGCAGTCCAAGGATAAACACCTGAAGATACAACCCAATCCCCATGAGGAAGAAGTGTCTTTCACATGGTATTCCCCTAATATCCTCCTTCTGACCAACTTGCCATGCTAATGAAGTCTCCCATGCCATACACCAATCACAAAAGCCCAATGGAAGATCCGAATGATCTTCCCCTATAGAAATTAGCTCATCCCTTGGGGTAGTAGTACTGGCAAGCCCTGTGATGCCCGGATCCCATGCTAGTCTAAAAAGGGTGCCACCATGCTGTCATTGTGCAACTATGACCATGACGGTCTACCCATCATGCGCAAGCTATATCCTCCTCTACTGGGACTTGATGGCAAAATATCTATAGAGTCCCAATGCATCTGGCCCAAGCATTTCCACGATGTCACAACCTATCCATCCAACACTCAACCTGATCTGTAGCAACAAGAAGGAAAAACCAATCTTGCCATGAGACAAAGGCCTAAATGCTCTCTCGCATGTCAAACCAAGAGTGACTTGGGTCATCTTTTGTCCTGATCTTGGTCATGATGAAACAAAGTGTCCAATCAACTAACCAAATCCCTGGATCCCACACTCAAAACGACTGCGGCTGCTGGCTCCAACCTGTACGACATCTCAGGTCTTTGCTTGCAATTAATATATGGACTCCATACTGCGCCGACCATACCAGGCAATGGGATCTGTCGTCTTGCATTCTGAAAGCACTCCCCAATACTGCCTGGAGTCTAAAAATTTGCTTGCAAGTAAGGTTTCCCAAGCACTGTAGATGCTCCTGAGATACCTCAGAGTGTCTCACCAAAAGGGGGTCATGCATTTCCTTGAGTGTGGGCTCAAGGGTGGTGCAAGTGCTACCTCTATAGATGACCAGACTGCCCCCAAGCCTACATCTGCCAACTCGCACTCTGACCATATGCCATAGCTTGAAAGCCTCTCTTTCAATGCATTGTGTCACGTCCCATTGTCTCAGATGAACCTCTTGGGCCATGTTGCTCGTGACGAGAACATCAAGAGGCGATATCCAAGTCCCCTCTGTCAGTTTGCAATGTTGGAGAGTGATAAATAGAAGCTCATGGTAGGCCCTATGATCAACTCGCTCTCCAAATCTAGGTGTGCCAAACCCAATGGTGTGCTTGATACCCCTGTTAGGAGATCTCTCTGGTCACTGGTGGCAACACTCCAACAACTTGTTGTGCATCATCATGCTCTGCTGCACACAAATATGCACCCTTGCACTCCTTTGCATAGCGCTGAACTCCATGGCACAAATCAATGGACCATTGGATACCAACGCTCAATGCCATGCCACCATGTACCATAGGGCATCCCATAGGTGCCCATGCATCCACCACTCTACTAGTAAACCCACCATGATGTGATCTACACGTCATCTTGCCAGGTACACCTGAGTGGCCCAAATCCTCACATGCAATCAAGAATATCGCTACCGTACCAAACCTCAATAACTCTGGTGCCCAATATATCAATGAGAGAGCACTGTCTCCATATGATTCCCTGTCTAATGGTTTGTTGATGGCAATTTCTCCTACAAACTCGTGCCAAAGTAGGCTAATCATCGTGTGACACCACGCACGATCAATATGCCAAGATAACTCATGAAATCTATCTGCTCCCTAGTCAGATCATCCTGCCACTATTACTGATGGAGATCTGAAAGTGTGTGGGTGCTCGGTCACTGGATCCATCGCATCACTAATACCACCACTAACCAAGCCCATGTTGTGGTGGGAAACCCCACTTGGATCCCAACTACAGTCTGGCCCTCGAGCTCCTCTGGTAACCCATGGCCCCTACTAAACTATGCCCCTGGTTATGAATAGATCCGGACACCTAGAGTGCTCCACTGGGTACCAAATCAATACCTCTCGGCATCCTATCCCAAAAAGAAGGATTGAAGGCACAATCTCTTATGGAAGGAACAAGCCCCCCAAGTTGATGTAGTGTCATACTCAGCTCATGTTGCTCAGTCCTGTTGACCTGGTCATCCCCTATGGTCAGTCTAGACAACTCCGCCTCTCTCAATCCAATGCGTAGTGTTGGGTTAATAACGTTGTAGGCTCTGTCAACTTGCCTCTGAAGCGAACTGTGCTAAAATCCAACGTGTGCTCTACATGTTACCCCTCATCAATGGCTAGCTTGCGTATCCTTCTCCATCATGGGCTCAACATGAGGCTGCAACTGCTCCTCTATAGACATCCCAACATGCAAGGTGTTCTCACTAGTCAGCTGTAGGTGGTTGTCGTCCTGAGACTTTGTCATGGACCTGGATGCCTGATCAATGAATACCTCAACAACAGATGGCACCTCATCAACGGTGGACACATCTGTGCCTCCTGGCACCTCATCAGTTGGGGATAGGTCTCTTGGCATCTCATCAATGGTGGACACGTCTATGCCTCCTGGGACATCATCGGTTGGGGATATGTCTCTTGGCACCTCATCAATTTGTTGTGTGCCGCTATCACCTAAAAACTTGGACACTGCCCCAGACACCTCATTAATGGATACCTCAACAACATATGACACCTCCTTAACGGTGGACACCTCGATGTCTTGTGGCACCTCCTTAACGGTGGACACTTAGGTGTCTCCTAGCACCTCGTCAATGGATGGCCCTATGGATGCATGCTCTACTCTTTCCCCCAAGGTGTTAGCCAAAGCTATCAAAGGAATCTCCAACAACGGTGACTCTTGCGTCATGTTGGGTATATCTACGTGCCCTCAACCTCATGCTCAACCTCCTCCTCAGGCTCCTCATATTTAAAGCCAGATCTCCACCAACAAAAATGCCCCTTGGTCTTACCCTCTAAATGTCTTTGTCCTGTCTGCTCCCTTTGAGGAGATCTGGTGCCCTTATTTTGTTGACTTTCCCCACATTGTGTAAATGGTTGCACCCCACAGCTTATGCACCTCTAGTGTCTCTGCTGTAAGGATGAGGATGGATCTAGTCTACCACCCTCCTCAGTTGGGCCAACGTCTCATCGTTCCAGCGGACTCCACCCCAGAGTTCCTGCATACTGAATTTCTCTTGAGCCATGGATTGTCTATGGTTTAAATCGTCATTGTGCATACATGCCCAATTCTTCCATGATCTTGCTAGTTACCCCATAGCTGGCCAAGATCATGCTTTGATACCACTGTAATATTCTAGATGGAAAAAATACTGTAGATAGTAGAAACAATGAACTAGCTACAAGTACAAAATTCAAAAATGCACAACCATACATATTTGAACATGAAAATATGAGAAGAAACTCAGAGTCATTGTATTAATTTTGATAAATATGAGTACAATAAATGAGATTAGAGGAACTTGGGCTTGCTACCGCAAGCTATGGCGAGAACCCAGGAGTAACTACAATGCTCAAATGCTAGAAAGATCCCCAAGTAAAACTATGCATGCTGAGGAAAAACTAGCCGCGATTGCTGGAAGGAAACTAGAAGACTGCTCTGAAGAGTGCTTGGAATGAACTAAAACTCTGATGGTAGCCTTCTCACTAGATACCAGGCAAGACCCAAAAATATCTCAAGAACCCATGTGGTGGAAATGGTCCCAGGGTGAATTGCGCCCTCCTACAATAATTAATGTTGTTGGCTGCTAGATGGAACTAGGAATTCTGCACTCAGAAGTGCTCAAAAAATTTACAAAATTAATCTTAGCCTCCTCTCACTAAACCCACAAAAACTTCAAAAAGGGTTTGGGTTGAATCCACCAACCCTCGGTGACCCCCAACAAGTGCAAAATGCCCAATTTGGCTAGAAAACGCCTCACAATTTTGATATTACTGAATTATGCCCTAAATCCACCACGGGAAATTTCTCCCAACTCCGGCTAATTCTCAATTGAGAAATACCTTCTATCTCCAGTGCTTATCTCTCCACAAATTCTTCTCCCTTCTTCCCTTGCATAGGCTAAGCTAGAAACCCCTACACAATGTTGAGAGTGAGGGAAATATCTCCTCAAAATCCCTGCCTCACAACCCAACAAATTTGGTTCAAAAACTCCAACAATGTATGGGAAAAACTCCTGCAAATCCTCTAGAACTCTAGCAATCTATCGTTGATCTCAATTGGGGTGCTTCAAGCAACTTCTGCACCCAAGGAAAATGTGCACTAGCTAGAAATGATCTGCAATGTAGCTCCTTTAGAAGTCCTGAGATAGACTTCTCTTTACTCTCCTAGGGTGAGACTGAGAGTTCACCGAAGGTAGAGGTGGACTTCCTGCTTGGGAATCCCTCGTGCTAAACAACATCAATTGACTTGGCTAAACAACTCAAGGAAACTTGTGTGCAAAAGTTAAATTGTCAAAAGATGCAAATTAAGGCCTCTTCTCCTTATTTATTATTGTTGGCCTCCTTTTCTCCCTTGATGGTCCCCACTCTCTCTCTCTCCTAATTCGCACCCCCTCCTCTTTTCTCTCTACTCCAAGAGTGCAACTTCCCTTCTTGGGCCAAATTTCTCTCTCTTGTGGGCCCCATGTTCCACTACAACTATAATTTCCCTTTCTCCTCCTAAGTCCCAATGTCGGAATTGCATCCTCTTCCAAAATTCACGAGACTCGATATTTTGTATGTTACTAACTTGTGGATGTGGTTGATGAAGATTATAACTTTTAGATGATTGATGTTATATGGTTCAATCTTTTTTATGCTTTTTATATCTAAGTCATCATTCTACATGCTTTTGTTGACATATATGCATCAAAATATATACAAATATATATTATATAAAAATTCACCCCCGAACCAGGAGCCTTTGAAAATGTCGCTCTTCGCTCCTGAACTAGGAGCTTTTGAAAGTGTTGCTCCTCGCTCCTGCTCCTGCTCCCCGCTTTCACTTCTGCTCCCAAGTAACCTTGTTTTGGATGCTAGAGGCCATCTATAGCCTATTTGTTGATGTGTTTTTGGTCCAGAGATGGATTACACTCGATGCCATTTTGGTTATGTGCACCCTTACATGCTACATAAATGAGAACTTGTAACTTGTGGACATGTGGTTGATGAAGATTATAACTTCTAGATGATTGATGTTATATGGTTTAATCCATTATTTTATGCTTTTTGTATCTAATTCATCATTCTACATGCTTTTGTTGACATATATGCATCAAAATATATAAACATTCACTATGGATTTGTTCCCAACCCAGGAGCTTTTGTTGACATATATGCATCAAAATATATAAACATTCACTCTGGATTTGTTCCCAACCCAGGAGCTTTTGAAACTGTCTCTCCTTGCTCCCGCTTCCACTCCCACATCTCACTTCTGCTCTCACTCCCAAGCAGCCTTGGCTCTTCTTGTCTATGGAACTCCTTGGCCAAACTGCATCAGTGAAGCTGTCAAGCCTCACCCCATCAACCTATCTATACCATAATCCATACTCTACTGTGTCCCTGAGATTCCTCAATAGGTTCTTGGTAGCAACCTAATGCTCCCCAATAGACTCGACTATGAATTGGCTCAAAGAGTTAAATGCAAAACATATGTCTAATTGCATGCCCACCAAATACATAAGTGACCCTATCAACTGCTGGTAGAGCGTGGGGTCTACTTGCTGTAATTTAGATATGTCCACCTTCCTCCAGTTAGTGACTAGAGGCATGGTCATGGGCTTGCAATTTTGCATGTGGAATCGTCTCAGAATCTCTAGGCCGCTCTTGCCTTGCCCGAAGAAGATCTCCCCATCTCCATGCCAAACGTCCAATCCAAAGAAGTAGTGCATCAACCTTGTATCCTGTAGAACCCAAATTTTGAAATATAACCAGAGAATAAATTTGATCTGGAATTTAACAATTAAATGCAGAAGAATCCCTGGAAATTAGTTTGGACACGTGTCTGTTGTTGCTCCCACTCCTGCTACCAAACTGACTGTTTCCTCCCAACCTATCTGGGATCAACCTGGCCGGTTCCCAGAACCAGAAGACTTCGAATTAGAGATCTTCTGGCCGCCGTGCCCAAAACCCCAAGAACAATGGCTCAAAAATTTGTGTTTCTCTTCATTGTAACTGTTTCTCCCATAGTTCAGAAATAAAAGTCTCCTTTTGTGCCTCTCTCCTCTCATGGTCTCCTCGACTCCTTTATATGCTCCAAACTCCGTCGTCTCAAAAACCCATCACTGTCTTCTCTTTTTCTCTGCTGTCCATCCTATACTTTCTAGAACCCTGCTTTATTTTTGAGTAGAGATGGTTATATTAATGTGATGGAGTGTTAGATGTAACTTTAATGTTAGTATATGAGCTGATATATTTCAATTTGTACTTTAACTAAATTACTCCATTTAAAAGTTAAGTAAATCACTTTAAATTATAAATTAAATAAAGTACCTTATTTATATATTAAATAAATTACTTATTTTATTTCTATCAATTTAATTATAAATTAAACAAATTTATTCATAATTCATTTGTTATTATTTTTCTTATAAACGCGCTTAATGTATTAAATATATATATATATATATATATTTATATATATACTGGTAGTATACATATTGTGTACCTCGCTTGATATATTCATTATATTCTTGGTGAGTTAGGGATTTACTTCGATAATCAATTCATTACCCGAAATTTCGACATTTTCCAATATCAGTGAGTATGTATACTAGTGTAGTACATACAATGTGTACATATATAGATATCATATGGATGCATCGTGTGCATGCTAATATCCTTGTGCTCCCTATAATAAGCAATGGGTCATTACATATCCTTCATTTTCAAACTCGCTTGCAAGATCTCTCTTGCACTCTTGGATGAGCTTATCTGCGCCTGTCAAAATCAGATCATCCACGTACAACACCAGAATGATCGGTTCACCTCCAACAACAATGTAGTAGAGGTTGGAGTCCACTTCATTCTTGGTGAAGCCCAATCTCGGAAGGTAACTGTCAATATGCGCAAACCATGCCTGTGGAGCCTGTTTAAGCCCATATAAGGCTCTCGTGGGTCTGCACATGTGAGTCTCCCTGCTGCATGTCTTAATCCCCTCAGATTGCTCAATATAAATCTCCTCCTCAACAACCCCATTGAAGAACATTGTTTTAACACCCATTTGGTGGATCCTCCACCCCATTTGAGCTGCAATGGCTATAATGGTTCTAATAGGCGAATATCAGGCCACGGGGGCAAATTGTAATGCCCCATCTTAGATTAAGGATAGAGTATGACTATTAACGTGCATATGAGAGATGCATATGATAGCTACATATGCATGCATCACATGCATTGCGCTAGTATATATATTAACTTATTATGAAAATTTCCATGTAAGGGATAAATGAATTAATTATTGAAAGTTCTAAGTGGATTCCTAACTCTCAATATATATATATATATATATTGTGGGAAACTTGAAATATGTACTACCGTCGTAATATATATAACTATACAAAATAAAAGGGTAAAGACAATGTATCATACAAAAGCAAGGGAAGTACTATATAATACAAAAGGATTATAATATATCAAAAATAATATCAAACCAAAAGTAAGAATAATATATATATATATATATAACTATAACATACAAACAAAAAAATAACTCATTATAATATACATATATTTTGCAAACTAAAATAACCTATATATAATATATATATATATATATATATATATATATGAGACAATAAAAGGTGAGTATATGTAAAATCTCAAAGAACGTTAATGAAGGGTGAATACTCTATTACAAATTCTAGCAAGGGCGGCGATCGCTTGAAACTTTTGATATTATTATATGGAAGTGTGGTGAAACTATGGGAAAATATAAGGAGGGGGTCTAGGCATTTAAAGGGAAGAAAAATATCCGAAGCCAGGGAAGCGAAGACAAAGGAGGTTACAGAGGGGAGCAATAGACAAGAGGAGAGAGCGAATCTGTGCAGAGAAATTTGATATTTGAGTAAGTGTTCTTGGGGTTTTGGGCATGGGGGCTAGAAGACCTCAAATATGTAGTCTTCTGGATTTGGGAACCGGATAGGTTGATCCCAGATAGGTTGGGAGGAAAAGAGTCAGTTTGGTAGCAGGAGTGGGAGCTATAGTAAACAAGAAATGTCTCCAAATTGATTTCCAGGTATTCTTCTACATTTAACTTTTTAAATTCCAATTCGAGTTCTTCTTTTTGGTTAATTGTCAAAATTATACTCATTAAACTCTGAAATCTAATCAATTGATAAATTTAGGGCTTTAGACCCAATCTGGCATTAAATGGTAAAAGAACGTGAGTTCTCTGGTTAAATTGCTCAACTAGGATTCTAGTATTTGGTTAAAATTCTAAGCCCCAATTATTGTCTAGTTAAAAATTCTTCAGTTAGGGTATTACAAAAATGTCTTGTCATAGTCACTGCCCTCTATTGATTTTTGTAGCATCGGATGTGCTCTTGCCTCGAGATTTTGCAGAGACACTAAGACATGCATTCTCCAATACCCAAAAATCATTTGGGAAAATTCCAGCTAGAGATGGTTTAATTAAAATAATTAACTTTTTTAAATGGTTCCATAAGTCTAAACTTAGGAAATTTGGTTGATTAAAGGGTGCTAATTAAATCAGGTGTGAATCTTCTAGAAGAAGACGAGGATCAACTCCTAGTTAATCTTAGCCCTTGATTATGTTTTAATCTTGGCCGTTGGATCCTTAATGAGATATTATAAGGAGGAGTTCGATGGGCACTTGGAGAACACATTGAATGAGAGATCGGAGATCGCATTTCTCAAGAGTAGTAGCATTGAGTTGCTGAAGTGAGATCGAGTGATCTTCTTGCAGTGAGGGGCAGGGTTAGTAGTTCAGAGGAGAGTTTTCTAGATCCGAAGAGTGCAAAGCAGAGAAGGCTTAGAGCAGCTAAGAGAGGCAGCGTAGTGCCATGCAGAGGCAGCGTAGAGCTTCAGAGGGAGTTCGAAATCCAGTTGGGAGAGTCGAGATCCAGTGCCGAAAGCCGGGGTGTGAGACCGGAGGGCCATAAGGCCGAATTTCCAAACAACAGGAGATCAATAGAGGAAGTGACACAAAGCCCAACCAGTGTGATGCAGATCTGCGTAGGATTGGCGCAGAAGCCGTGCAGAGGCAGCATGGGGCCAACCAGCCAACCCTTGATTAGTATCAAATCTCTTGAATCAATGTGAGATTTTTCTCACTAACTCTTTGCCAACATTTCTCTGTATTGGATAACCAATTTGGGCATCCAACGATTTGTACTCAGATTTACTATTGCATAATAATTAAAACCCTCAGCTGCTGCACGGATTTTCCCACATTGGGTTTTTCTGGGGACATTGTCCAAAAACAATTGTGTTGATGTGTGTGTTCACTTCTCCCAGTGCTGTATTTAGCTTCTGAGGTATTTTTGTGCAGGTTGCAGTGTATGTATTTCAATATTTGCGGTAGAAAACTGCACGTAACTTGTTCAAGTAATTTAACAAGTAGGTGAAATATTATCAGTTTGTTGCAGTAGGAATCTAGTAACCGATTTTTCACACCCTCTACCTATTAAAACCCTTTGGCTACAAATCTAGCCTTGAATTTCTTGATGCTCCTATTAGTCCCATACTTAATCTTATAGACCCAGGGAGATCCCACCATCGACAACAACTCCCAAACACGTGCTCCTCTACCATGACATCTCTCCACACCTACTGAATGGCTGCCTCTTGGTTGTTGGAAGGCTCGACATCCGATAACTCTATTATGAGTGCCATATCCCTGTTTACCTCTATGGTTGTCTGCTTTGCCGAATTGATGTGCTAGGAGCACCAACTTTCTGTTGTGCCTTCTGGATCAACTGTTCTACCCATCTAGCTCCCCTTCACCCTATTGCAGGAATCATGGCCTTAGTGGGCTCCACTCTCTCCAATTGTGTGTTCCCCTCATCCTCATGCTGCTTGACCTGTCCATTAATGTGTACACTTGTAGTCTGAGTTATTGGTTGATCCTCTTGCTTGGGAGCCTACTCTTCTCCTTCTGCATTGCAGGCTGCTCATGCTCTAATGACTTCCTCAAAGCCTTTTCTTCCTCAAACATCACATCTCTTAATGATTGTCTTCCTAAGTGCTGGTACATATACACTGTATGCCTTGGATGTCTCGTTGTAGCCCACGAAGATGCTCTTCTCCACCGTGGGCTCCAACTTCGACCTGTTCTCTGTTGGTACATGTAGTACACCCGACTGCCAAATATACAGAAATGTGACACATCCAGTTTCTTGCCTATAAAGGTCTCCTCTGGTGTAACTCACCCCAACACTCTATGTGGGCTCTGATTCTACGAGAAAACTGTTGTATTACATGCCTCAACCTAAAGAAACATGGGCAACCCTTGGTCATGCAACATGGTTTTGGCTGCTGCAACTATCGCCCTATTTTTGCGCTCTACTACCCTATTCTGCCGAGGGTTATATGGTGTGGTTAGCTCCCTCCTCATCCCTCCTTGGCACAAAACTCCTTGAATTTGTTTGAAGCTTACTCCCCACTGTTATTTGACCTCAACGCCTTGATTTTCTTGCTAGTCTAGGTCCCAACCAAGGCCTTAAACTCCTTGTTGATGGGGCAAAATGTATCGCCAACAGTAAGGGGATCTCCCTGGTGTGAAGTCCCAATTAGACCTTTGGGACAGGAGTCCAATCCCTTCAAAAGCTAAACGACTCTTATGCTTATCTCATTTTTTCTCCTCAAACCTTCATGGATAGAGGTCTATAGGAAATCCAAATCCCACTTCTCAAGCCGCAACATTCTCGAAAGTTGTCCCTAATGCCGTAACTTGGTCCTCCATCATTTACATACTAAATTTTCAATGAATCTAACATCAATTTCTCTAATCTGCTCAAGTAAAAGGTCTTGTTTCAGGGTTAACACTGAGTACAAAGAAAATTGTAATCACTGAAAGAACTCCAAAACTAAGAATACAATGAAGTGCCAATGGTTACAATCATAATGAGAAGCTTTTGTGCCATGTTCAAATTAGAAACCAAATTTGATGTTTCAGCTAGCCCTCCACAATCTCCCTTGCACCTCAAAGAATAAATCTCAGAAATGATGATCCCAAGGAGGTGTTTCCATGTCATCAATAAACTCTCATTTCGTAAACATTGAGCAAGTCCCAATGTTGCAACAGCGTGAGGAACAATTGTTTCTTTGAAACACGACTTTGCGTGCTCTTAGGAGGATCCAACTACAACATGACCTGATTGGTGATATGCTGTTGATTTGGGTTAGCAAAGGATGTGCTCTAGCCACGAAATTTGGTGGAGAGGTTGGGGCACATCAGATCTCCAATACCTAGAAAGAGTTTGCGCAGATTCTAAATAGATCAAGAGATATTAAAATAATTAATATTTTTAATGGAGTCCTTAAGTCTAAACTTAGGGAAACTAAAATATTAATGTGTATTAATATGAATCTGTGTTATAATGGTCCAAAGACATGGATCAAGCCAGATCTAATCTTAGCCATTGATTAGGGACTTAGTCTCGACTGTGGAGATGTCAACAGGAAAAGTATAAGAGGAGGCTTGAGGGTCACTTGGAGAATATACCAGATGATCAGTGATTCTATTCTCTAGAGCGGGGTTTGCTAAGAGAGATAGAATCAGTGGTCAGGAGAGCAGCTGAGGGGCATTGAGTACATAGGAATAGAGAAGGCAGAGATTGTGTCAGCAGAGCAGTGCAACAACTAAGGAGGGTAACACAGAGCTAGTAAGGGATCACGCAGGGCCACATAGAGGTAGCCAAGTGCTGCGCAGAGCACCAGAAGGGCCAGCGTAGCTGACGCTGAGGCTCCCAAAGCTGACGCAGGGCCTCTTGGGGCTGACGCAGGCCAAGAAAGGCTGACGTAAGGCCAACATGAGACAGAGATGGTTTGACGGAATCTAGATTGGACAGACGCTAGGGTTGCAGGAGCAGTTTTGTGCTGAGCTGCTGGAAGGGCTTTTCGGGGTTTCAACTAGGAGATTTCTGTCAAACTGTGAGGTATAGCTGCCAGGGAAATTCTCTGTTGGCTAGGCCAGTCACGACACCCAGATTTTACTTTGATATTGCTTAATAAGAAAACCCTCAGATAGCTGCACCGGTTTTCCTGCATTGGGATTTTCTAGGGACATTGGTCCAAAAATAATGGTGTCATGTGGTGTGTTTGTTCTTGTTTCTTTTAGTTGCTGATCTGTAATATATTGAGCATGCACTGGTGTTTATTTTTAGTATTTACTTTGTAAATAACTTGTTAAAGAAAAATAACAAGTAGGTAGGAATAAATCAGGAAAAGTGCATGAAGAGTTTCTAAACTAAGTAAACTTAGAAACTTCAACATATGCTACAGTCTTATTTTGCCCCTTACTCTTCCTTAATTTTCTTGTTGAAGTTTTGAATAACCCTATCATTAGTTGCCTCAAATTGTGACCTTTGATTTCAATCTCCTCATTTCACTTTTATTTGTGATATTTGATGAAAATGTTATAATATGTTAATAAAGTAGACTGCATAAATGTCTACAGATGAATCAAAGATGAGGACAGGGAATGAAGTTAAGGATGAGGGTGTCATAAAATCAATTGAGAGATTTAAGGAGTGATTGTTGGAGATAGCTGTGGAGATGGTTGAATTGAATATCATATTATGACATAGTTGTTGTGTAATGTTCCCATTTTTGTTTGTCCCTATGATGCAGTTAAGATGGATTTCTAGGGTCGCTCATTGGCAGGTCATAGGAGGGAGATTGTGTCATTGGTGGGCCCATAGGGTTTTGGAGGAGTTTTATGGGGTCCAATGGGGTTGGATTGCTACGTATCATCATTAGTGAAAGTTTCGCACAATTTGTTCTTGGTTCCGTTGCATTCCGACAATTCCCGTAAAACAAGGTTATTATCTTTGGTGACTCCAAGGAGGTGTTTCCATGTCATCAACAAAATCTTATTTGGTAAACATTGTGCAAATCCCAATGTTGCAACACCTTGAAGAACAATTTTTTCCTTCAAATGCGACTTTGCATGCTCTTAGGATGATCGAACTATAGCATGACCTCATTGGTGTTATGCTACAATCTTATGTTGCTCCCTAATCTTCCTTAATTTTTTTTGTTGAAATTTCCAATAACTCTAGCAATAGCTGCCTCAAATTATGACCACTAATTTCAGTCTACTCATTTCACTTTTATTTGTGATATTTGATCAACATTTTATAATATGTTAATAAAGAACACTGCATAAATGTCCACATATGAATCAATGTTGATTTGGGGTAGCATCGAATGTGCTCTAGCCACGAAAATTGGTGGAGGCTAAAGCACATGAGATCTCCAAGACCCAAAAATGGTTTGGGCAGAATCTAACTAGTTTGGGAGATATTAAAATAATTAATATTTTTAATGGAGTTCCTAAGTCTAAACTTAGAAAAAATAAAATATTAATGTGAATTATATAAAAATGGGTTAGAATGGTCCAAAAGTCATGGATCAATCCAAATCTAATCTTAGCCATTGATTAGAGATTTAATCTTGGTCGTTGATGGACCAACGAGAAAAGTATAAGAGGAGGCTTGAGGGTCAGTTGGAGAATACACCGAGAGAGATCAAGAATTCAATTTTTTGGGGTAGGGTTTACTGAGGATATTGAGTGAGTGATCTGAGTTGTAGCTGAGGGGTAGTAAATATATAACAGAGAGGCAGAGTTAGTACCAGGAGGATCAACGCAGAAGCCTGAAGAGGTTGACGCAGAGCCCGCTAGAGGCCATGTAGAGGCAGCCAGAGGCCACGTAGAGGCAACCAGGAGTTGCGTAGTGCTTGAGAGGGCTAGCATGTGAGATGCAGAGGCTCCAGAGGCTGACGCAGAGCCCAGAGAGGCTGATGCTGGGCTTGAGAAGCTGATGTAGGGCTTGAGAGGCTGACGCAGGGCCTAGAGGCAGTGCTGGGAGATTTTTCGTGGGACAGACTGGGAGCTGGAGAGTCGGATAGGGCGACGCAGTCCCTATCAGAGTGACGCAGAGCAACAAAAGCTGTATTGTTGCTGTGGGATCATTCATCTGGTGATTTAGCTGGAATATCTATCTCCGACTGAGAGGTACGACTACCGAGGGAATTCTCTGTTAGCTGATCCATTTCTGGCGCCCAGATTGTATTCTGAAACTGCATAATAATAAAACCCTCTGAATATTTGCACTAATTTTTCCACATTGGGTTTTTCTAGGGACATTAGTCCAAAAAAAACGGTGTCACTTGTGTGCTTTATTACTTTCAATTGATGATCTGCATGTGTTGATACTGTACTTGTATTTATTTTCAGTATTCACATGGTAAATAACTTGTTAATTAATTGAACAAGTAGGAAGAAATAAATCAGATAGTATAGGAAGAATTTCTAACGGGTTAAACTTACAAATTCCAACATGGTATCAGAGCGTGGTTGCAGATCATAGGATAATTGAAGGCATAAATTGAGTAGAGCAATAACAACATAAACAACTGTCCCAAGTGACAAAAGTTGTTCCTAGCAAAAAGAAGCAAGGAAGGGGTGACACAGAGGGCATGTGTGATCAGTTTGAGCCAAGAGGAGGATCAACGCAGAGGCAGAGAGGAGCAAACCTGACCTACGCAGTGCCCGATCATATTTGTCAGTCAGGAAGGATCGACACTGTGGTCAGGCGGTGCAGACTTTGCCGGTGCTGGGATTGCGTAGAGCCTAGAGGCTCAAACCTTCAAATTGCTAGGGTATAGGAGGCTGTGGGTAATTTGCGGAGCGAAGCTGGTGGGGTACTGTGGTCAGAACAATACTTAATAGGGCTAGACCAAGGAGGAGGGACTTGCTATTGAGGATTTCTAGCCAAGGAATCTGGATTAGTGGTGCGGCTATACAAACGATCAGAGTGGTGTATCTCGACATTGGTAGAGGGGTTTCCAGAAGGGAAATCGAGACTCAGAGGGAGTCAAACCGAGAACTTCCAGACGGGAAGTTGAGGGACTTAGCAGGAGTCGATCAGAGGACTTCCAGGAGGGAAGTAGAGAGACTCGGGAGAGTCGAAAAAGGAGCAGTGAAATGGCAGTGAATGGGCTAAGAGATTAGGATAGACTAGACGGAGCTTCCAACTTCGTAGTCTGGAAGGCTAGGATCTTGTCCATTCTAGACAGGTATCGCATGAAGCACTATTCCTTGAAAACGATAGCAATCCCAGTTGACTCAGCTGAAAATGAGAAGTACGAAGAAGCAATGGCCAAGGCTAAGTGCATCATCCTTGATGGGGTCAAGGATCATGTGGTACCACATATTGTCGAGAAGAATACATCAAATGAGATGTGGGATGCCCTGAAGAAGTTGTATGAGCAAACTTCCATGCAGAGGAAGATGTTACTTGAAAATCAGTTGCAGTCATACCAGATGCAGAGGGGAGAGTAGATAGATATCTTCCTCGGGCGATTGATGGAGATCCGGGACCAGCTGACTTCCATAGGGGCCACGCCTAGGTGAGGACCGCACTGAAGGCAGTCTCAGAGGATTGGGAGGCATTTGTCCAGAGCTTACCGGGCAGGTCGAACCTTCCGGATTGAGAGGAACTATGGGCATCTCTTCGTCAAGAAGAGATCAAACGGCTGACCAAGGCGGGAAGTAGCGGTAAGGGGGTCAGAATCAAGGAGGAAGAGGAGGGTGTAACTCTAGCATCTGCGAGAAAGCAGGAGAAACGAAAGAAGAAGGACCTGTCCAAGGTAAAATGCTTCCACTCTGGGGAACTAGGTCAGTATGTGAACTTGTGTCCGAGGAAGAAGAGCAAGGGAGAGGCTTTTGAGACCAAGGTAGCGCCAGCAAGGGCAAAGAAAGAAGTGGAGACAGATGACGACTGTGCCATGAGTGCTCATGCACCACTTGAGAGGAAGTGGGGGGACATCGAGATGTAGTCAAACGGACTACAGACGATGAGGGGCAGCATCCTTGACGTACCCAACCTCTTGGATTATACCTAGCTACGGGAGCCCCGAAGAGGAGTAGCATGACTGACAGATATCGGTAGAGATGGATGCTGATGGAGCGACAGAGAGTGCTACAGTGCAGGAGTCCTAGGACATCGTGAGTCAGCAGTGCGAGATGCATGGGGTTGTTGTCGCAACGCAAAGGTCAGTAGAGGGAGCACTTGTCAACGACAGAGGGAGCTTCAACGTTGGGAGTGTTTCTAGCCTGACAGAGATGTTAGAGTTGGGAGGATCAATTACTGACTTAGTAACTGAGTTGCAGTGCAATAGTTAGCAGTGGCAGTGCTATAGGCATCACGATGTAGCATGATGAGAGGGGATGCAGTGCAGATACAACAGTGGCAGTGGCAGGGCCATGGGCAGCAACACGGATGCAGAGGGAGCTGCTGTACAGATGCAGTAGTGGTAGTTGTAGGGCCATGGGCAACAGTACATGATGCAGTAGTGTAGAGGATGTTGGGCGGGGAGGCCTAGCATCAGCACAGGGACCGATGCTGGATGATCAGGGTGATACTCAGTGAGGAGTATTACTAGAGCACAGTCCTTGCTAAGAGGGAGTGTTGATTTGGAGTAGCATTAGATGTGTTCTAGCCACGAAAATTAATGGAGAGGCTAACGCACGTGGGATCTCCAAGACCCAGAAATGGTTTGGGCAGAATCTAACCACTTTGGGAGATATTAAAATAATTAATATTTTTAATGGAGTTCCTAAGTCTAAACTTAGGAAAAAAAAATATTAATGTGAATTAATATAAAACTGGGTTAGAATGGTCCAAAAGTCATGGATCAAGCCAAATCTAATCTTAGTCATTGATAATAGATTTAATCTCCACCGTTGATGGACCAACGAGAAAAGCATAAGAGGAGGCTTGAGGGTCAATTGGAGAATACACCGAGAGAGATCAAGAACTCGATTTTCTGGGGCAGGGTTTGCTGAGGAAATTGAGTGAGTGATCTGAGTTACAGCTGAGCGATAGTAGTTAGTACTAGGAGGATCAACGCAGAAGCCGGGAGAGGTTGACGCAAAGCCAGCTAGAGGCCACACAAAGGCAGCTATATGTCTGGCAGAGGCAGCCAGGAGCTGCGTAGTGCCAACGTGTGAGACACAGAGGCTCTAGAGGCTGACGTAGAGCCCTAAGAGGCTGACGCTGGGCAAGAGAGGCTGACGCAGGGCCTAGAGGCAATGCTGGGAGATTTTTCGTGGGATAGACTAGGAGCTGGAGAGCTGGATAGGGCGACGTAGTCCCTATCAGAGTGACTTAGAGCAGCAAAAGCTGTATTGTTGCTATAGGATCATTCATCCGGTTATTTGGTCGGAATATTTGTCTCCGACTGAGAGGTACTACTATTGAGGGCATTCTCTGTTGGGTGAGCCATTTCTGGCGCCCAGGTTGTATTCTGAAACTGCATAATAATAAAACCCTTTGAATAGCTGCGTCAGTTTTCCTGCATTTGGATTTTCGAGGGACATTTGTCCAAAAACAACGGTGTCACTTGTGTGCTTGTTTAATTTCAGGTGATGATCTATATGTGTTGATACTGTACTTGTATTTATTTTCAGTATATACATGGTAAATAACTTGTTAAGTAATTGAACAAGTAGGAAGAAATAAATCAGATAGTATAGGAAGAATTTCGAACGGGTTAAACTTAGAAATTCCAATAATCAAAGACGAGGACAGGTAATGAAGTTAAGGATGAGGGTTTTATAAAATCAATTGAGAGATTTAAGGAGTGATTGTTGGAGATAACGGTGGAGATGGTTGAATTGAATATCATATTATGACATAGTTGTTGTGTAATGTTCCCATTTTTGTTTTTCTCTATGATGTAGTTGAGTTGGATTTCCAATGTCGCTCATTGGTAGGTCATAGGAGGGAGATTATGTCATTGGTGGGCCCATAGAGTTTTGGAGGAGTTTTATGGGGTCCAACGGGGTTTGATTGCTACATTTCATCATCAGGGCAATTTTTGCACAAATTGTTTTTGGTTCCATTGCATTTCGACAATTCTCGTAAAACAAGGTTATTATCTTTGATGACTCCAAGGAGGTGTTTCCATGTCATCAACAAAATCTCATTTGGTAAACATTGTGCAAATCCCAATGTTGCAACATCTTGAAGAACAATTGTTTCTTTCAAACGTGACACTGCATTCTCTTAGGACGATCCAACTATAACATGCTTTGATTGGTGATATACTACAATCTTATTTTGCTCCTTACTCTTCCTTAATTTTTTCGTTGAAATTTCCATTAACTCTATCAATAGTTGCCTCAAATTGTGACCACTGATTTTAGTCTCCTCATTTCACTTTTATTTGTGATATTTGATGAAAATGTTATAATATGTTAATAAAGTAGACTGCATAAATGTCTACATATGAATCAAAGACGAGGACGAGAATGAAGTTAAGGATGAGTGTGTCATAAAATCAAGTGAGAGATTTAAGGAGTGATTTTTGGAGATAGCTATGGAGATGGTTGAATTGAATATAATATTATGACATAGTTGTTGTGTAATGTTCCCATTTTTGTTTTTCCCTATGATGAAGTTAAGATGGATTTCAAGGGTCGCTCATAGGTACGTCATAAGAGGGAGGTTACGTCATTGGTGGGCCCATAGGGTTTTAGAGGAGTTTTATGGGGTCCAACGAGGTTTGATTGCTACATTTCATCATTAAGGCTAGTACCGCACAATTTGTTCTTGGTTTTGTTGCATTTCAGTGAATCCTGTAAAACAAGGTTATTATTAGCACATTTAAATTGAAAATGTAAAGGTGTTACTGGGAGCAGATTATTTGGGACCGAGATGAAGAGATCTATAGGTTGGGATGGTGAAAAGTGACTTCCAGTAGCTGGAGAAAGTATGGTGTCCGAAAAATCATTTCCTAGGATTAAAAGTGATTTTTATAGCCACTTTATTAAATTAAAAGGGAAAAGTGTTTAATTGAGAAAAAGGCCGAAAAGGGAAAAGTGACTTAAAATAAAATAAAATAAAATTCACTTAAATAAAGTAAAGGGGAGAAGCTTCTAGAGTGGGAACAAAATAATAAAATAAAAGTGTTTCTAGAAGGCAAGAGAGAGATCTATCCAATCTTTAAAAGGAGGGGGAGCAAGTCATTTGGGATATCTGGAATTCAGAGAATTTTTCGTCATAGAGGTTTGGGGATATGGTTCTCAGCTTTAATGAAGCCCTTGGACGAAAACCCTTGGGTTTCTTGGTGTGTTGGATGAAACCCAAACTCACTGTTAAGGAGATTTCATCCAGAAACCTCATAGAGCATCATCAGCATCAGTTGTGAACAAATCTGGAGCAGATCTGTGGATTGGAATGGTGATCATCTAGATCTCTAATTTGTGCATGACTTACATTGATTTGAGGAGCTATTGTCGGACATTTGTAGCTATTTGTAACAGGTTCTTAGAACTGTGAAAATTTGCTGCAATAATTGATTTATTTCTCCTACTTATTTATGATAAGGTATTTACCAATACTTTGGTAAATACCAAAATAAATTCAGTTGCAGACTTCACAAACTTGAACTGAAAATTAAACGGCAAGAGAAACATCAACATATGAACAATCACATTGACACTTATTTTTGGACATTCATCCCCGGAAAAACCAAATGTGAGAAAACCGGTGCAGCAGATCTGAGGATTCTTATTATTGGCAGTAAATATCTGAATACAGTCTAGGATGCTCATCTAACAATCCTTTACAGAGAAAATACTGGCAGAAAATCTGAGTGAGTTTTACCAAACTTCACCCGGCAAAATTCCGGTTGATTCTACACAAGATTGGCTAACTCCGACTATTTTTGCGCTGGCTCTGCGTCAGCCCTGCGTCACCTTCTCTGCGCTCTATGTCATCTCTCCCGGCAGTTCCGGCAGTTCCTGATAGTTCTGACAGTTCTGGATTCTGCGTGACAGGCAACTTTTCTACTCTATGCTGGCCCTTCTGGCTCTGTGTCAGGACTGTGTGGGTCCAGACTGGCCCAGCTCTGGTACTGTGCTGCCTCTCTGCAAGCTCTCTCCTCCTCTCTATTCTATATTTTTCCGGAAAGTCCTTCTCCCAGATTTTCTCTGCCCTTCAGCTGCAAGATCTTCCCAATCGATTTTTCTCTTGAAAACTTCTCACCTTAGAAAATCGATTTCCTCGATCTCTTTGTGTTTTTTCAAATGAACCCCAAGCCTCCATTTTATACTTTTCTTGTTGAGTCTTCATCGACTGAGATTAAGTCTCTAATCAACGGCTATTAGAACATGACTTGATCTGCCTTCTAGATCATTCTCACCTATATTTTGATTATTACCCATTAATATTTTAATTTCCCAAAGTTTAGACTTAGGATCTCCATTAAAAATATTAATTATTATAATAAAATACAATTTGGGTGGAATTTCACCAAATGGTTTCTGGGTTCTTTAGAACTCATGTGCCTTAGCCTCTCCACCAATTTTCAAGGCTAGGGCACTTCTGGTGCTACCAAAAACTAACAAGAATCTCATATTAATATAATAAGGCTGAATTTCGCCGAGTTTGCAGCTATTTCTCATGTGCATCTTGTGTTGCAGCATTTCTGTGTCTATTATTTAAGGTTAATTAATTTGTTGACAATATCTATTGTGTGTATTGTGCCAGTTTTATGTTGTATTTTTGCATGGTTTGATTTTTCTGAAGCAAATTCCCTATTGATTGCAATTAAATTAATCTGGGATATTACATGTTGTGGTCACCTAAAGCTATATAAAGGGACCTAATGTACAATAGAAACACACATGGAATGGAATGATTGAATAGTTTTCCCCTTTGGGATTATTTGAATGTGAATTTTTGGTGTCATTTGCTTATATAATTTTGACTTTTTTTTGTTGTTTTTGAGTTATAAACCCAACATCGACCAATAAATCACCTAGTTCTGAAGCTTGAATCTAGCTGATTTGATCTCTTGTAGGAAAGAGTTAAAACACATTTGGCTAGAAGCATTGTAAAACACCTTGTACAATTTGTTTCTTAGTAGGAATTGTCATCCCTTGTCCATTTTGAGATAAAACACAGAGAGATTTATTTCAAAAGAAGATGACCTAAACTACTATGCAAGTTATCCATCTTAAATCCCTTGAAAGATGGCATACGAGAATCATGGAAGTGACTCATCTCATCCTTATAGGAATTCACCCATGCTTTAAGGCTCATGTCTCTTATTGACTTGTCCACATGAGTGGGGGTGGAGAGCTCCTTCCACTTGTAAGAGTTAATGTAACATCCTATTTAAATCTCCATGCTGTGAGACTCAGAAAAAACTGAGCCAACCTTGACCAGAAGGTCCATTTTCTAATGCACTTGTGGTTGCCCCACCCGCAAGGAAGCACTGTTAACCCTAGGCTGCACTATCGGGCCATTAGAACCCCGTGCTGAAAACCACAACTGGACCACGAAAAGTAGGACTGCCGAATGATCTGAATGGAAAATGGCATCAACCCATGTTACTCATCCACCCATATTATTCACCGACCCATGGAATCTACCCATGGTATTGGAAATGGCATCCGCCTGTGGTATTATAAAATCCACCCATGGTATTCATTCACCCATGGAATTGACCCGTGGTATTGTAACTGAAAAATACTATAAGTAACAAGTCACATTTTGTAAAAGGACAGATTGTCTGCTACAATGTAGCCTTTACAGTTCAGAGGCATGTAGCCGCCACATTTCTTCTCAGAGATAAGCTACCATCACCCTAACTGGTTTATTTCTATTACTATTTTAAATAAAAGTTTCTTTGTGGTTTTGTTTATTGGGCGCTCCTATTTTTCTTCTGACAATTCAAGTTTTTAGATCTTGGGGGCCTTTCCCCCAAGATCCATTGCAAGTTTTCAGATCTTGGGAGTCTCTCCTCCCAAGATCCATTTCAATCTTTTAGACCTTGGGGGCCTCCTCCCAAGATCCGGATCAATGGTATCAGAGCAGTTTATGATTCCATGGGAATGAGGGTTTGATGCATATTTCAATTTCAAAATTTGCAGCAATATTCAACAAACTTCAGGCATGTGCTACATCCTCCACAGGGCATTTTCTTGGGCCAAGCAGGAAGAATTTTTCTTTTTTCATTTTTTTGTAGGAATTTTTTTGGGCGGCGACTTTGCAAATCAGATTTGAAACATTTGGTACAAAATTTACAAAAACAAATACCAGATCTGGATTCCTTTCGAAAAATCACCCAATTTAAAAAAAATGGGTCGAATCGGAGTTCGGATGTGGGAGATATCGCTGATTTAAAATCAGCTATTTTATCAGAATTTTTGTGACGACAGAACTGTTGCAGCGCGAATCTGAGATCTCAGAGTATCTAGATAAGGATTTCCAACTCATGGGAAGATGTAAAATGATCCTTCTGCTTCCAAAAACAGGTTATAATAAATATTCTGAGTTATATTGACTAAGTTGTGCCCATTTTAATTCTGTAGCAACATTCGGAGTGGGTTCCCATTGGAGACGTGCCCTCCCACCCCACTTTAGTAGGCACTTGCTTCACATTCGTCAGTTTCAACATAGCAGCATTCGGCTTGGGTTATTTGGAGACGTGCACTCCCACCCCAGGCTATGTAGGCACCTGCTACTTCATCAACAACCAACATCACGGTTATGGGTCAACCGCATAAAATCCTTGTCATCGAAGTCCATTTGCTAGGCCGTACACTGTTAGTATCACAGTTGGCCACAAGCATTATAGGGTATCTCTATCCTCAGATCTTCATTTGTCATGGTTATGGGTCATCCACAAACCCACACTTCATCGAAGTCCATTTGCTAGGCCGCACACTGTCATCATCACAGTTGGTCGCAAGCATTACAGGGTATCTCTATCCTCGGATCTTCGTTCATCATGGTTATGGGTTAACCACATAAAACCCTTATCTTCAGTGGCTCTTCATATTCAACAAAGGCTTCACAGGAGAACTTTACACAGTGGGGACCATTGCTTCTTAAGGAGGGAGGAATGATCCGAATGGAAAATGGCATCAACCCATGGTACTCATCCACCCATATTATTTATCAACCCATGGAATTTACCCATGGTATTGTAAGTGGCATCCACCCATGGTATTTATTCACCCATGGAATTGACCCATGGTATTGTGACATCCACCCATGATATTCATTCACCCATGGAATTGACCCGTGGTATTGTAACTGGAAAAATACTATAAGTAACAAGTCACATTTTGTAAAAGGACAGATTATCTGCCACAATGTAGCTCTTACAATTATTCCCTGTTGTAATAAAAAATATTCTTTGTGGTTTTGTTTATTGGGCATTCTCCTCTTTTTCTTCTTACAATTCAAGTTTTCAGATTTTGGGGGTCTCTCCTCCCAAGATCCATTCAATCTTTTAGATTTTGGGGGCCTCCCCCCAAGATCCGGATTAGACAACGAGGTTTTTAGAAAACTTTGGCCGACTCCAACTGCTCCCATTTCTATATTTATTTTGGTTTTCTTGCCATAACCTCATTAAAGGTTTCAATGGACAAGTTTGCTTGTTGTTTAACATTTTTTGTCGATAGGACGGCAAGGACCAATGTCATGGCTGGGAATATATTGAAGGTGGTATTTAAATTTGTACGGACTGCCACTTCATGTATCCTTGCAAAATTTACATTTAAATTTTGCCCTTGGCTGAAAACTTTTGACAGTAAATCCAAGCAGAGTTTCTCTCCCTTGGCATTTTCAGTTTCTCTGTTAAGGTTGTGTGGCTGTTACAGTTTAGAACTTAAAAAGTTCATGGAAAAAGGTGGTGTTACCAGATCTACGGGGGCTTCAGGCTGGATCTTCGGGTCCACGTTTCGGATCCTGATAGGATATATGGATCCCACCCAGATCCATTGTAGGATCTGCCACATAAATGGGTACTTCAAGCCCAGAAACAGATCTCATGCTGCCAAAACAGATCTTGTTCATTAGTGTTGGAGTTGTTTTTTAAATATTTTTAAGGATGTTGACCACCTTTGAAACCCTAGACGCAGATACTCTATTTAGACTTTTGGTAGATTACTTATTAATTATTATTAACCTGTAGGATGTATTGCTGTATAGGTAAATTATTAATTACCTGTTGCCTGTGGGTTATATAGCATACGATAATGCTAGCAGGAAAGGAATGTGATATTAAAATCTCTATTTTCAGTTTGTGATTATGCTAGCGTGAAAGCTCAGAGACATTCGATACTATCCTTTTTTTGGTTGGCTTGACCCACAGGAGATTTGAACCTTGAATCTCATGGTTAACATAATACTTTGTAAGACTGCGATCGCCAATTGAGCTGCCTGTGGTCTAGATAGATAATACTATAAACTGTATACATAGTTTTGGTTTTTGTTGTGTACACAGGATGGATATATTTTATAATTTGATAACATAGAACAGCATGATACATAGACAATAGCATGTTGTCAAGTATGACATTCATTTACCATCATACCTAGCTGAGAATCTTTAGACTCTAAGGGAGATTTCAATGAAGATGACTAGTTGATCATGATTTAGAGTTGAAATATTCAGATGATGAGGATGTAGACCCATTTCAGGTTATGTAGTTAGACCCACTCTAAATTATTGTATTAATAGAGTGTTCATTGATGAGACTCTCAATTTTGTAATTACAATTATCCTTTTTTGTACGAGGTATGATGCATTATGATTTCAGTCTTCAGATTTATAAATTATCTAATTAGTTTAGTTCTAATGTTGTGATTCATGAAAGTTTTTGATTCTTACTCAAAAACTTTTGGGCATTTTTTGTAAGTGGTGTTTCGCTACCGTAGTGGATCCTGCCTTTCAAAAGTCTGGCAGATCCCTGTCTGAATTTCGATATGTATCTGTTTCCTGGTAACTTAGAAGTTAGGAAAGAGGTTTTAGTGCTGTTTTCTCTGGTTTATGCCTTCTATTACAGTGTACAGTGGACACAAATAGGCTAGCAGCCTTGAAACTTCTGAGAAAACAATAGCAGGAAAAAACCCTAAATAAACAGCTAAAGGAATTACTCAAAAAACCTGAATAACAGCATTAAAACCCCTAAATTACTAACAGCAGTAAATAAAGGTTGAAATGAGCATGTAGATGTGGTCTTAGGTGCAAAATGGTCGCAGCAAAACCTTGCAATGTCATTTTTATGATGCCCTAGATGTGTTGGTATGTTTTCTGGAGTCTTCTCAGTCAGTTTGTGGCTTGCTGTGGGAGAGAACAAACAAACAGAAAAGAGAAAATAAATAAGTCATGGTCGTTTGGCATTGTATAGAATATTGGTTTAAACCGAGTCAAACTTGGGACTAATCGTGAGTCAAGCCTGATTTGTGATTCGTCCCGAGTTGAACTACAACTTAAGTTTGACTTGCCACTGTTTCTGAAAAACTTGTTTCCTGCATGTTCTAAGTTACAATCATGAGTTGGTCTTCTGATTTCTGTTATCTTGGTTAAACTTAGAGCTTTGATGGGTCCTGTGTAGGTTTTGGGGCCTGGAGGCAAGATTATCTCACCAGGTTCTCCCCCTCCACGAGTATGTCAGCCTTGGATGGTAGGAAAATATTTGCTAGGGATACTCTTACACTACCTCAGTTAGTCGAGCCATATCTCCTCTCAGCTCATGGTTCAATGTCAGGGTCTCAACTGTGATTGATGGCATTGCATGTTCTTCCAGTGACTCAGACAAAGACTGGTTCCTTTCAATGTATTGCTATTCTTTTTAACTATTCTCTTATATGTTATACTCATTGGTTATTACTGGGATATTATCAACACACTAATACATGTGTATTGTTTATAAATGATCACAATGGTAGATTTTGGGTGTGAGATAAAGTTACTGATAGGTATGCAAGGTCATCTAGAATATGAAATAAACAGTCATAGAGGATATAAATAGTTGGAGGGTGAGTTATATTTGATGTACCCATCAAAGTTCATATACTTCAGAGGAATGCTCTGATACCAATGTAATGAACAACGTTCGTATACGCAAGGAGTAATCTTCATAATACTTCGAAGACAAACATCCATTGTAGGGCAAGTAATGTATATTGAATATTATATAAAGAATTGAAGAGATGATTACACATGAGAGTGGGGGCCTGCATATATACTTAGGCAGAGGCCCCTTCACAAACAGACATGTCCGTAGAACATGTCTCTTCAATATTAACTATTAGTTAGTTTAATCATTAATTATGATTATTATTGTTTACATTATTTTTATATTTTCTATAAATTATATTCATAACATTGCCTTCCTCTTCAGAAAGCTTTGTCCTCAAATCGTATTGATGAAAGGGCTTGATCTCTTTTCCGTTTCGAATATCTTTTTATCTCAGAACCATAGTTTTAAAAATCGGCACTAGTGACAGGACGGGCCCACCTAATAAACTGGGTTTCAAACCGGGACTGGTTAGATCTCAATGAACCTGTTTTAAAAAAACACATGAACTAATTAATTTTTAATGAAAAAAACTGTTTTTAAGATTTAAAAACCATGATTCCAAAGCAATAGACACAAAATATGCAAAGTTTGTTCATATATATACCTTGCAAAGGTGAAAATGTCAAAATGGCACCAAGTGCAATACATATCAACAACAAAATATATAATCAATGAGGTTCTAAATGGTCTCTAGAGTCCAAAAACAAACCCTACAAGCTATGGGGCCACTGGCCTACTAATAGTCTACATATATTATATTAGTAATCAACATTATCACTTGAAACTTTGAAAGTTGAAACTTCTCATCATGATCAAACTTGGTTGAGTCTCGACTTCTGAAGGCATTCTGCCCTAATATGCCATATTACTTTATTTGGTGTTCCACATGGCTTTACATGGCCTCCTATCCCAACCAAGTGTTGCTTGAACCTGTTAATACCCCCTCCTTCAATAGATTTTTGGCAATATTTGCAGATTATTTTGCCATCAATCATATCACAATGAGTCCATGCAGTATCCTTGGCTTTTGGAGGCATGGTGGCTACTACTTCGCTCAAACTCATTGTTGTTCCACTACTCTAGTAAAAATTCAACTCCAAGTTCCCAATGAAACTTACAAAACTCCAAATGAGATGTGTGAGGAAAATGAAGGGGGTGAGCTCCTTTTAATGGCTTAGAGAGGGTGTTTTTGGAGGGAAACGACCATTACTTTCCCTCCAAAACACCCAAGAAGCTTCAAAAAAGAGTCTGTGTGGGTTCGTCACCATCCGCCACGGCCTTGGCAATGAACTGACCGATTTATGAAAAAACTAGCTAGCTTGACCATCTAATGGTCGGTTTTGTCATAAATCGGCTGGTTTGATCGGTTTCTGTGATTTTTTGGCGAAGTCGGCCCTTAAACTAGGTTTTTTTGCCCGATTCGATTCGGTTCCCTAATGAACCAACCGATTCGACTGGTTTTCGGTTCATGCTGGTTGGTTTTTAAAACTATGCTCAGAACTTTCATCTTTGTTGACACAAGACAATATGATCCTTTGAGTGATAAACTAAATTGTTTGATTGAGAATGGATCTGACAATCCTAGATTAATCTTCTGTGGAATCTTTCGATCACTGGAATTTTGTAATGAATTGTTATCATAGGATTGGATTTTGCAAACTTTGGTATTCCTTGGAACATGAATTTGTAGCTTCCATTCTAAATGGTTCAAATATGTAGATTGACTTAGTTGTTTGCTCTTGTGATTTGGATGTCGATAAGGGGTTCTTGCGGTTTGATCTTTCCCTAATTTGTTTCTGGCGATTTCTTGTTTTATTGGGGCTATTTGATTTCTTTTAGGTTGAGAAATTGCTTTATTGTTTGTGAGATCTTCACTTGAAATTTTTGTTGTTTGGACTTTGGACTGCAACTTTTGAGTATGTTTTCACTTCAACTGATTTATCCTCTTCTTGAGTTGTGATATTGATTGGATCGGTATTTGTTCCTTTATCTTTGACTAGGACTGTTACCACTACAGTCTTCAATATTTCTTCTTGAGTAAGTTGTTCTAATTTGTTATTTAGTGACTTCTTGTCACTTCTAAGCTTTTTTATTTGCATAAGCAGGGCTTGGTTATGATTCCTTAGATGTAAAAGCTCTTCGCTTTCTAGATTGTTGACTTTATTCTTAGCATCTTTCTCATCTTTAAATTTTGATTTGTTCTAATAACATTTGATTAAGGGTTTTTAAACGCAAATTTTCTTTTTCCTTTTTTGATAGATTCTTGTTGAATTTATTGTCGAGACATTCATTTTCTTCTTTGATTTTTTTGTTTTTTTTTGCTGGAATCTTTGGACTTTTTGACCTTCTCAAGTAGTTTTTTATTATGGTCCCTTAGACGCAAAATTTCCTTGTCCTTTTCTATTAATTTTTGTTTCAATTTTGCAAGTTTTTCTTCTTGTTCTGTCATTTGCACTAGTGCATCATCTTGACATTCTTTTGCATTAAATAATTTTCCACATGTTGGACAACATAACTCACAATTTTTAGGAATCCTTGGATATTCAATGTATGTTATACAAAACGGACATTTAGTCCAAAATAATGATTGTTGTGTGGAACTCATCTTTTGTTCTTTTCTTGAATTCATAAACTAAAAAATTCTTTTAAATTGATTTTTTCCTTCAATTTTGATTTTTTTTTAACAATTTCTCCTTTTATATTTTTGACTTTGAAATTTCTTTTTCCCTTTCCTATTTGGTTTCTTCTTTATAATATTTTTATAATTTTTTATATTTGGTTTCTTCTTTATATGATTTTTTAAAAATCTTTATGTTACCTTGTATATGCTTCTTCTTTCTCTTTCTTTTCAATTTTTTATTTTTATTTTATTTTATTAAATTTATTTTGGAAAGGTAATCTATATTCTACTTTTTATTTTTATTTTTTTTAATGGCCAAAGGCTTGATGGCAGAATGGAGAAACTCTGAAATCTATGTAGTGGAACACTTGAAGCTTGACAACAATATTGAAGAAAGTTTGATGGCCAAAGGCCAGGATGGGCCAAACTGTTGTTGTGCAGTGGTTGAGCGGCCAAAGGGTTAAACAACTCTCAATGTAATGAACAAAGTTCGTACACTGCAGAGGAATGCTCCAATACCAATGAAATGAACAAGGTTCGTATACACAGTGGAGTAATCTTCAGAATACTTCGAAAACACAGACATCCATTGTAGGACAAGTAATTGTATATTATATAAAGAATTGATGAGATGATTACAAATGAAGGTGAGGACCTGCGTAGATGCTTAGGCAGGCGCCTCTTCACAAACAGACATGTCTCTTCAATATTAACTATTAGTTAGTTTAATCATTAATTATGATTATTATTGTTTACATTATTTTTATATTTTCTATAAATTATATTCATAACAAATTCAAATCACTACTTCTAATGCAAATATCTAGTTTTGGTTCCTGCAACTTTGCCCATGATTTTTTACAGTGAAACCCTTAGCTTTTAACTTCTTTTTTTTTTCCCTTGTATTACCTTCCTGGAACTTGAATTGTTGTTAGCGTAGCTTTTGTTTACTTGGGCGATGCGCTAGGTACTCCTTATTTTGCTACTTGTACTGTTCATAACTTGGAATTCTATTGACGTTTCTTTTGTCAAGAGTATACAATTTCATTTCATTTCATTTTTAGGAGTACTTACGTATTGCATGATATGCTAAATCTCTGGAGTAATCTTATCTTTTGTTTCATATATTCTAATCGCATGGTTTATTAGACTTTCTTACTTTTATACAGCACTATATTATTGACTTCATTATTTTTGTAATATCCTTTTTAAGGAATTTTCTCCAGGATCAAATGGAAGGATGACCACAATGGGTGTTTATGTTCGTGATTTACTTCTAGGCCAGGTTAGTATCATAAACTTAAAGCTGTATTGCTCCAAGGAAGAATGAGCTTGTGTTGTGGATGTCTGATGCATTTGGTTGAAAGTTTATTTTATTTTTTCAAAATTAGTCTTAATGTACTTTTTTCAAGTACTCCATTATAATCCTTCTCATAGGACCATGCCGTGAATTTACCTTTGTTTGCAACTTCAGGAAATTACCTGTGCAAGTATAGATTCTTTATTTGGTTTTTGGTATGGTGCTTCCATTTCAAGATTGGTGTTTTAGAGAAGTACATTCAGTCATTTAATATGTAATCTCGGTGCGAAGATTTTGGATGTCAGTTTCATTGTCTTTCTCTCTTGATCACTCATGGTTGTTCATGTGAGCCTTGAGCATGGGATCATCCTCTGGAGGTGTTATTGAAAGAGAACGCGAGCAGATCTTTATCAGCATCGCTGTAAAAGGTTTGTAATGTTGATCTTGAAGAAGTGATACACGGTCCAAACATGTTATGTGAACCAATCTGCTATGTTGGATTTTTGTGCTTTACTATTCTCAAAATCTGAATGGTAGATATCATGTAATAATCATCACATTTGTGTCCATAATATCTATATATTTTGTTGTGATATTAATGTATTCCTTTCTTCTGCTTGTTTAGTTTTCTTTATAAACCAGAAAATGTGTGCTCCTTATCTTAATATACTTCTTATGTTCGTTGTTTGAATGGAACTGAATGCTCAGGCCACATAATTTTGATTTCCTACAAACATGCTTAAATGAAGATTTGGATTTTTTATTCTGGCCTGCAGCAACTTACTTTGCTTACAGGCACATTTTGTATGGTTACTGGATATCAGAAAAAGTCTTCTCCCTCTTTTATTGTAAGGTTTTGATTTCAGTCTATATATAGGCTGCCCCTATTCAAATAAATACAGAATTATTGTGAAGTTTTGCTGGTGATGTACTGTTCTCTGTAAGGGCACAAGGAATGTGATTTTGTTATGGTTATCTTCCAACAGTTTTGACATAGAAATGTCATTGCCAAGTCTCACATATGTAGAACCTTTTTTTGATGATTTTCATAACTGATTTGCTTGTTCTATTGGATTTTTTTGTTTTTTCTTTGGGTGGTGTGGTGGGGTTTGTGGTTGATGGGTTTTCAAATTGTTGTTGTCTGATTTCATCTGTATGGAGATATGTCATTCCTTGACTGCAAAAAGTTTACCTTAATAATAGCACGTCCTATTTGTGATGAAGCTTACTAATGCACGCTGACTCATTCTCTGTGCAGTACTATTTTGATACACTTTTTCCTCGCATACCGGTACCTATCATGCGTCAAATTACTGCTCATTTGGAACGAATGAATCTTCCTACTCGGCATGCAGGGGTGACTGGTGATACTAATCGCCATGGATCAGATGACACTGCCCGAAGGCCACCATCAGTTAAAGCTGCTTTATCTGTGTCATTTGGCCAGCGTGCACCACATCGTGCTTCTACCCGAGATGCCTCACCTGTGCGTCGAACACTGCCTCGTGACAGGAATGGCAGTGATGCTATTCCAAAATCAACCAATGGTGATCGTTATCGTGATGCAGAAAGGGAGAGGGATAGAGACCAAGACAGGGAAACCAGAAACAGAGACAAGGAACATGACAGGGAGAGGAGCAGGGATCGTGTCAGGGATCATGACAGAGAGAGGAGCAGGGATCGTGACAGGGAGAGGAGCAGGGATCCTGCTAGGGACCATGATAGGGAGAGGAGTAGAGATTATGATAGGGATCGTGATAGAGATGAAAGAAGCAGAAAAAGCAGAGACAAGGAACATGACAGGGAAAAGAACAGAGATTATGACAGGGAGCGTGACAGGGAAAGGACCAGAGACTATGACAGGGAGCGTGACAGGGAGAGGAACAGGGATTATGCTCGCATGCGTGACAGAGAACATGAAAGGAGTAGGGATTATGATCGAGATGGCAGAGATAGAGGTAGGGACAGGGACAATGATAGGAGGTTAAGGGAAAGAGAAATTGAGAGAAGATCTCGTGATAGGGATTCTTGGAGGAGTAGAAGTCGTAGTCCACGGAGGCAGCAAAGGAGTGTAAGTGCTGAACGGCAGCGAAGTCCTTTAAAGGAAACTACTAAAGAGAAAAGCTCTTTACCCAGTAATCTTGCTAAGTTGCATGATCTATATGGGGATTCAACTGCCAAAAAAGAGGATGAAAACGTTCTTTCCCATCCAAAGGACTCAAGCAGTCAAGATGTGATCCGCCTTGGTGGTACAACATGGAGGTAGCTGTGAGAAAGGGGTGGAATGGCAATAAATAATTTATGCATCAAGAATGTTACTAACAGGTTTCTCCTGTCATTCATGAATGTTGGCTCCAGAACGTAGATGTAGCTTGATTTGTAAAATTGAAGGGTGGGAACATCTATAGAGTTGATTTGGTAACGACCATGTTTGTGCACTGTCATGGAGCAAGATTGGTGTTCCATTAAGAACTTGTTTGAATTAATCATTATGGCAATCTTCATGGAGTCTCCCATCTTTTTCAAAATTCCAGATTATCAATTTCCTGGGTAGAGTTGTTCATATCTTACATTTCCAAGTACTCTAAAGAAAGGGGAACTTTGTGGTTGCATTGATGAATAATCGTGGTCAGGTTCTTGTAACCATTTCATAGTAGATCGTCTTATTCTGGTGGAGAGTCCTAGCATAATTTGTCTTTTCGTTCTAGCTAAATGGTCTTTTAACAGAAGCTCGAATGATTTTCGATAGTGCATATTAGATCTAATTACATTTAGGAAGTTGTATTCCATTCTGGTTCTCTTACAAATTTTAATCTGAATCATTAATTAGTAGGTTTTCTCCAAAACACTATCATTTTCGTATTTGACAAACTTAAATTTGTATACATAGCAGAATTCCTAGCTATATATTTTTATTAAGTACTGCTTATCTTGCATCAATATTTTTGTGCTCTTTATTTTGTGTGTTGCTTATATCACAACTTTTAACTTGGATTTACAGGGAACAATCTCCCAGGACATAAACAGAGTAACCCGATTAGAAAACCTACAGTGTTGTCAATTCTATTGGATTTGTGATTAAGAGCTTCTGAAGGATCTGTGTTTTGTGAATGCCTCTCTTTAATCGTGTGACCTTTTAATCCCGATTTCTGTCTCTGCATTGATGTTGATTGCTTCCCCTTGAGTTTTGCAAGTGGGATTTGGAAGCATCAAGAATATGTCTCTTCTGAACCTTTTTTGAGGCCCAATTAGAGGTGAAATATTTTCTTCATGAAGACGATGGAGTGATTCCCCTATGATAAATTCATAAAGGATTTCCATTGCTTTTGTAGCTGATAGAAGATATGCTGCCCAAAACTTAAAACATGACATCCAATTCATTGAAGTTTATACCCCATTGCTCTTCCATCGTAGAAATTGCAATATGGTTATATTTTGAAGGTTGCAGTGCATTGATATCCTTTTCATTTCATTGTATACACTTTTTCACTCTTGTATTTCAGATAAATTGTATCACTTTTTGAGTTAAAATCTTCTCATGATAGCCCAAAATCTTCTCATGATAGCCCAACAGTGTTTATTCTTGATATGTGACTAGGGGAATCTGTAACTGGGCCAGTTTTGTAATTGTGTGACACGGTGATATGTGACTAGGGGAATCTGTAACTGGGCCAGTTTTGTAATTGTGTGACACGGTTGATTTCAACCACTACTAGGTACCTACATACACCCCTTCCACAAAAACGTGTTAATCCAGGGGATGCATTTCATCACTCACATTTTCATGGGCTTGCCATCAAGCTTACTCCTGATATGTTATTAAATCAAAATATCCTACTCTTTATCTTAATTAACTGCTCTCTCCGTTGCCTACACCATTTGAATAGGAGATTTCCACTCAGATCTAGTTTGTTTTCCTTAAGTTTTTTCTATGACTTCTTCAAATTCATTTTTGTGTACTCGTATTAATGCATGTGTATTGTTTAATTTTTGTGAGGATCCGTGGTATCAATTTGCTTGAGTGGGTATTCAAACCGAGTTCTGTGGCTGTATAACTTGTTTTACAACAATATCGTGGGACTCTTAAGAACTAATTAATCGCACTCTCTAATAAACACCAATATATTTACCTTGTTAGCCACTTAAATGGAATTGCCCAAATGACGAATAAAGTTATTGTTGAAGAAGCAAATTCAATCACCACATTAGACGGTAGTCCAATTTGCTCATTTGAGGCTCATTTGATTCTCAATTTATGGAGCGGTATTTTATAAGAATTCCAAAATGCAAATAAGCGGACTAGCCCATTATCTATACAACTTTAGAAACTACTTTAGAGAGATGTCTATACTAGAGACCATAGTGAAGATAGCATCTTTCTTTGGATAGATGAATGATAACCATAACAATAGTCATTCTCAATGTCTTTTAGACTTTCTTGGTTTTGTAACTGATTTTCTAGTGGAGTTGTATACATCGATTCAGTTTATCTTAGTCATTACAGACCTATTTTATTAACATAGATATCTGGTATAAGTGATTGCCAATGTCCTTGATTAGATGTGAATCTTGATTTGAAATGCAAGAAATTTTTGAAATTTTTGGTAATAAATCAACAAGGGAAAAATAAATGATAATAGATAGTTTTAAGGTTAAATCTATTGGTCATTCAGAGATGCAGAACTTTTATATTTCTTATAAAAGTGTGTAATTTATATATAGTGGGAGATATGATTATTGATGGCTATGTACTCTTGAGAGAGTAAAATGATTGGTAGTTATATGGTTGGGAAAATTAAAAATGAGTTTTATATAATAATATAATTTCAATTTACATTTTTTTTTAATATATGAATATTTTCATACTTCATATTGTTATATATAAAAATAAAATAAATCTTATTAACTAAAAAATAAAAAATAAATTTTTATTAAATATGGTGTGAATCAAAATATCAAAATCATTGTGATTTTTTGAATTTAGATTTTTGTGATGCATATTGATTTTGATAGTGTTTTTCGGATTAATCACATTATAAGTTTTTGAACCATCTAATGTGGTTTATTGTCAAGACAAAGGGAAAAACTGGAAAAACTAATCTGTAATCTTGTTTAAATAGCATAGATACTTCCAGCTCTAAGATTTTGAACCATCTAATGTGGTTTATTGTCAAGACAGTGAAAAACTGGAAAAACTAATCTGTAATCTTGTTTAAATAGCAGAGATACATCCAGCTCTAAGAATAGCCGTTAGAAAAATAAATTATTTTAATTAAAAGCTAAATGTTAAATTAGAAAATACATCACTATATATACCTTCTTTTAATAAGTTGAATAAATCAATATATAATATAATATTATAAAAATTTAAAAATCAAATAATTAGTTCCATTAATCTAAAAACTTTTAAAATATAAATAAATAATCTAAAACTTTAAAATATAATTAAATTATAACCGGGGTGTAAACTTATTATATTTTGAATATTATATTTATATTTTATTTGGAATATTATATTGTTCCAATTAGATTGACAAAATATCTCAATAGTATATTGATTAAAATAATTTAAAATATCTCAATAGTATTTTGATTAACATAATTAAAATTTAATTTAAATAATTTAAGATTAAAAAAAAATATTTGTTAAAAACTTACAATAAACATATATTGTAACTTTAATTATAATAAATCTATCTTTATTTTGAATATATAAAGCAAAGAAAAAATAAAACAATTGAATATATAAAACAAACAAAAAATGAAAGCAATTAGATGTAAAAGATTTCAGTTTAAGTTAGGGTCCTATTAGTTTTATTTATATATTTCATTTCTGTTTTTTAGGAAGAACATGTCACTTCTCAATGGATAGAAAAATATTTCAAGAAACAGTAGGCAAATTTCTTATATAAAACTGGATTGATTATAGAGATTCAGCCCAAAGAAACCTCTTAACGTTTGGCTTTATAGAGATTCTTGAAGCCCTATACCAAGAGGGCACCATTCCTATTTGAGATTAGATTGATTTATTAAAGATACGAGTATAGATATTTATTAAAGCAAAGTGGATGGATTTGGGTACCATTCCTATCTAATATATACTTCGAGTAGAGCTCACATTTCAAAGGGCTCGTTGATCATATCTTTATCTATTTTGATCCAACAAAGACATAATTAATCTTCCCCTAGTGATTTTCTTAGCATGGATACAAGCACAATTATTATAATGAGCATTAATTGACCTTAGGTATATTCATAGCACACAAAATTGAGCATGGAGAGATTTATTAAGATCGAGTAGTGAAAGGTCTCCATTGAACACAATAACAATTGAATTGAATTAGGTGCATGCTTTCCTTTTAATTGTTTGAATTACCCTTATTTACCTTAAAGCATTTCTATCCAAAAATTTATGAAAGATCATTCTTCTTTATCTCTTTCATAATGACGAATAAATCAAATATACCCAAATACCTAAGGTAAAATACAATCCTTAGACTCAACATTTATCAATCTTGCTACGTAACAATACATAGACTAATATGTTTATAGAATTGTAAAGTGTACCAATGTTTTTTTTTTTTTTTTTTTTTTTTTTTTTTTTTTTTTTTTTATTATTATTTTCTGGATAAAAACTAATTTTATTAAAATAAGAAAAAGAAATATTTACAATGAGGTCGCAGCCTCAGAGGGCGAGTTTCCCAGCACTTAGCAGAAAAACCAGTAAGCAGAGAAGAACAACTGAACATGTTTGAGTACAACATTTTCAGTTCAACAAAAGAGCGCTGTTCCAGAGAATTGCTCCTTACAGGCAAGAAGCGCCGGGCAGAGGAGAAAAAAACTTTAGTATTCTTCGGCAACCATGATAATTCCAACCAAAAACGACCTCTACCAGCCTTTAAGGAAATTTGAAACATTGACATACATTCCAAAAAGAACTACGATGGGCTGAGGAGGAGCCAAGCGATATAGAGAGAAGAACAACTGAAGGACAAAAAAGCAGAGAGTATAACCCAGAACGAGGACCTTGGAGTCGACACAGCCCGACTGCATAGAGGGAGAAGTTACTCGCGCGAAGTCTGAGGGTCGGTGCCCCTTGTAGCTTGAGTATTCGGTGCAGCAACCCAGGTGACCTCTTCATCGCCTTCCGCTCCACCTTCTAAGGGGTTGACAAGATGAAGAATGCCAAAATCGTGCTGAACAGGGCCACAAACAATCACTTCTTCCTGAGGCGGTGTGCGTTGGCGGTTGGCCTCTTCAACAACAGGGGAGTCCTCCTGCATGTGCTTTGCATTGAATTTTGGGTCATCCCCTGCACCCTGAGCCAGACTTTCCTCCGGAGATGGAGTGGAGGAGGAGCTAATGGGGTCTTCAGGCAAATCCGCCTCTTCTGTAACCATAATGGTGGTCGTGAAGGTGATAATGGGCTGGTTCAGATGGCTACGAAAAGTGAAGCGGAATGTCTGAAAGGGAGAGTTTTAGGGACTGGTTTGGCTGGGTTGGGGGGGGGGGTGAAGACGGAGAGGCTGATGATATTGGAATAATGAGCGGAGAAGGGGAATGCAGGGCTCGTCCCCTGGGAGCCGAAGAACCTCCCCTGCGCGGAACACCTCGGCTGCGAGGCATTGCGAGCGCCCTCTTGTAGCTGTGAAAACTAAACGAGTGAGAAATGTGGGACGGGGGTGATGCAAGCTCGGCAGGCTCGACCTCCGGCAACCAGAACCAACTTTCAAGCTTACCATAACACTGAGACACAGAATGGCGAAGGCGGGGCTGAAGCTGAACCATTATATCGTTGTTGGACGCCATAATCGACCGGATTGGAGGCATAAATGCACCTGCGATTTTCTGAGCGCCTTCAATGCCGGAAGGGACCTTCATATCTTCGCACATTATCCTAAACTTATTCCTTTGCATTGAGAACGGGGCGATTGAATGCAGGCAGGTGGCCATCCAGGTGCCGTGCGGGAGGAAACGTGCCAGGCACGTGCTGAGGGTGTACCTGCTTAGCTTGGAGATCACCCGCATCCGGGCCAGTGTACCAATGTTATCTACAAACACAAGCATAATTATCTCAATTTCACACTGTTGGTTTTGAATGCACTTATAACCTATATAATGTATATAAATAGAGTTTATAGTTCATAGGACATGTCTCACAACTTAAAATCCTCACAAGTTTGCCAAACTCCATTGACACAAGTCAAATTATTAGAAAATTGTTTGTTCTCTTTATCACAATAATGTTTGATATATTCAAGAAAGCTACGAGAGTGACAATTAGAACAACTATCATCATGAACACATCTATTAATTTTAGCTAACAATGGTATGTTCTATGCTTAGCACAATTACTTCAATGTACTTTAAGCAACCAAATGAAAATTTCCAAATTAGTTTCCAATAGCAATCACAGTAACCATAAATCACATTGATAGTAAATGTAGAGATAACATAAAATAAAACACAGAAGGCAAGCCAAGACAAGAGGATATCAAATTTGGCGGATGCATGTGGGGAAAACCCTTTGATTAATTCTTCTTATTATTATATCAAATGTTCTATAAATAGTACAAAAAGTCAAAATTGACTTGCCAAATCAAAGTCAGAACAACCCTATCAAACTTGCAATCAATTGCAGTCAAATTTAGCCCTAACTAGAAAGTCAAATATGGTCAACACAACAGTCAAACTT
Organism: Pinus taeda; assembly: GCA_000404065.3. Lineage (NCBI taxonomy): Eukaryota > Viridiplantae > Streptophyta > Pinopsida > Pinales > Pinaceae > Pinus > Pinus taeda. The sequence goes on from APFE031248482.1 coordinate 87,024, forward strand.
GCCTCTTTGAGTTCGGTCAACCTTAGTCAAACTTGGCCTTCCTTGTTGGTCAAATTTAGCCCAAAAGAATGATAAAATCTGTGGTCAAATTTGGTCAATTGGATGTCAACCTTGTGGTCAAACATGCTTGCAATCAACACAAGTCAAAGTGCTCCTTTTTGCCTTGGTCCTTGTGAAAAAAAATGCAGTCTGCTAAGTCAAAAATTTTCCCTGAAAATTGAAGTCAAAAGATGCCTAAAAAGCCAAAGTCAATGCTAGTCAAACCCTAGCCAGACTGTAGAAAACTCTGAAAATTTTGGCCTTGAAATTCATCCTCCATGCCACACGTGTGAGTGAAAAGATTTACCCAATCTCTGTATGAACCAATGAGAGGAGAGAAGAATGTGTGAGTGATGATGATGCTAAATGAGGTGAAGTCACTTGTATTTATACAAGCCGGTGAGGGTGAAGTACCAATGAGAGGAGGAGAGAAGAATGTGTGAGTGACGATGATGCTAAATGAGGTGAGGTCACTTGTATTTATACGAGTCGTTGAGGGTGAAGTGCCATGTCTCTTGGGCTTCATGAACCTACATGATGATATGGCCGACCTGAACAATTTGCACATGTATAAGGATAAATTCAAAAACACATTTCTGCTTGTCCAAATTTGATGATGTTTAGGTCGATTTTGGTCCTCTCGGAAAGAGGAATTCAATGCAATCATCATCTCCATCAAATGAGATATCCAAAGTGGAATTTGGCCCTAGTTGCCAATTTTAACATCTCACACTTAATCTGCGGAACTTGTGATAATAAGATTGAAATTGGACATGAAAGCAATGATAAGGAATATCATGTTCCCATAACGAACTAATTAAAATTGGGTTTGCATTTATCAAGTGTGTGTTGACCAAGGTTGTTCTTGGGATGCTCATATCTATGCATTCTAAATAGATCTAGACACGTCCTCTTGTAAAAGTACGTTGAATATTATTTACAAACACCATGACCAACCCTACTCTATTAGATAAAATTCTCATATCTACCTAGAATGATCCACTATCCCCATATCCTTTTATATTTTCAATATTCTCCCCCCTTTCCTTTAAAAAAGAGGATATAGAAAGTCCAACAATAGTAGAAGTGGTGTTAATATAAGTGTGTACTTAACACTCACGTAAATTCATCATTTACCCTAATATTAGATTTTCGTTAATTTGTCTATAACTTTGACATATTAAAATAATGGTTGATCTATTAAACAAAGAGAAACACCCAAGAATGATTAATTTACCTTCAAAGTATGTAACTATGACTTTTTAATTATATTGATAGGCATGCCTATTTTGGCACAGGGCTTCAAGAATTTTAATTTAATTATTAATAATTATTATATGCATCGTGTGGATTTCATATCCATGGAATATTTTGAAATATTTTCAAAGTATAGACACACATCAAAGGTTGAAATTTATCTCAAAAGTAGTTATGCTCTTTTTACCCTTTTCAAAAATTGATTAATTAAAAAAAATGTCATATGAAATGAGTTATGGCTTTTTAGACGTGGTATTGATAAGTCATGATAGTGGCCATGGTATTGTAAGAAAACTTGTTAGTTGAGAATCTTGTTATATGTTTTTTTTTTTAAAAATGTATATATCTTTAACTCATATGTTAATTCTTTTTATAATTAATATATGTATATATTTTTGAAGTTAGGCACTTTGTATTATGTCAAAGAGATTACATAGACCAATTTTTTTTTTTTTTTTTTTGCTATTGCTCTTTCTGAAGGGAAACTAGACCAATAACATAAGTTCATAGTCTTGCGCTGTTAAGACCTTGTCTAACTAGAGAATCTTGTAAATAGAAACTTATAAACACAAGTTAGCTGTGCTAGACCTTGATATACATCAACATGAGAAGACAAAAGAGACTACTAGTGCTGTCAGGAAAAAAAAACTAGTGAGCCATCACAACTAATGGGAAAAATCTCTAAGCATTTTCATTAGCTTGTCACTACCCTCATATTAGGAGAAGGAGATGTTGGCTGATCTCTTGGCTAGAATGATCAACTTGCAGTCAATACTGTCAAAATTTTCCTCTAGCTCTACGAATTTGTTAGAATTCTCTTGTTGAATCCTCATGTGCCTTCCTATGCCACCTACAATTTTCAAATGACAAATAACCTTGTGACGACTTCGTTCCATGATTGATGAAGTGACAATCCACATGGAATGTGCCAACTATAGTGAGACTTGCAACACCCTTTAGTGTGAGCTAGGATCATATCAAGGAGGGAAGCGCGGGGGAGAAGGTGCATGCGTGGGAAGAATGTATGCTCCTAGGGACCCTCCTTGGGGGATTTATAATCAATAATATTATTAATATTAAAGTTATAATTTAGTTAATTTTTATAATTTTTTAAATCTTGGTAATTTGAAATGTATCATGGAGTAAGTGTTTTGATGCTTATCATGGATTTGATGCCTATCGACATTTACCAACTATTTGATTTTTATCACATACTAGTATATGATTTATTATTATCTTTTTACACACCATCTCATCACTTTCACTTTCAACTATTCAAGTTCTTATTTTCCCATTTTATTTATTTTTTCTATTTTTTTTTTACACAAATGAGTACTATTGTATTAAATCTATGCTTGGTAACAACAAAATACACAGGAGATACATATTCAATATTCATTTCTGACTATAATTTATGGCTAAATCTATGCCCAATCGCAACAAAATCGTAACAAAATACACAAGGGATACATCTTCAATATTCACTCTTAATGGACAACACTGACATTCTACATAAAAATACCCAAAAGACTAACATATTCAATATTCATTTCTGACTATAATTTATGGCTAAATCTATGCCCAATCGCAACAAAATCGCAACAAAATACACAAGGGATACATCTTCAATATTCACTCTTAACGGACAACACTGACATTCTACATAAAAATACCCAAAAGACTAACAAATGGTAGACTATTATCATATTTGCATGATTACACAAGTAAAAAATCCATACAAAAGGACATACTATTGGAGTTGTCTATAATGCAACTTTTTGGAGATTCCGTCTAGACAATGCAACTTTTTGGAGATTCCGTCACCAGACGGAATCCGGTGGAAGAAGAGGTTAAATCTTGATTTATTGCAGTTAAAATGATTTTTTATCTACGTATTTGGATTCAGCACCCTGGAAAACCCCTGGGACGCTTTGATTGTGCAGAAACTAGCTATCAAACTTGCGATTCCAATAAATTACTACCGGATTTTGACCGGAAAAATCCACTAGAAAAACTTTCAAAAAGTCGCATTATAGACAACTGCCATAAAAGTCGCATTATAGACAACTGCCATACTATTATCGAATCTACATGTCGAGCTTGCAAGAGATGTTAATCACTGTCTGTAGCTGTCCTGTTGAGACCTATCTCTCGATTACCTGTAACATCCTGATGCTTGTCGAGATTTTCCTTAGCTTATTTACTTAATTTAAGGTCCGTAAGAGTATTCCTGAGTGCATTGACTTCGTCAACCAGACGAGAAAACTAAAACTGCAGAGTCAGAAGCTTATTTTAAGATTAATATAGGTGTGAGACATGTGATAGAATTTAACTTGAAGATCCTAATCTGCCTCGTGGAGTGCTTCATGGGAAGAAAAAAAATGAGAACATCGACTGCCCGTTAAGGAGGTCTTTGAGTCTGAATCGGGGTTCATTATACCACCCTAAGCAGAAACTCAACACATATTGATGACAGTAGGCGGCAGCTCCAATGACTTTCTGTTGCCTTCCAGACTTTGACACAGAGAGACGAGCGTTCCACGATAAGCCTTGTAATATGAATTTGAACTAGAGAACTGACAGAAGTCCCATATACTGTTAACATAATCGCAAGAAAAACCAAACATAACTGTAAAATGAGGGCACAAGGTGGTGCCACCACCCCAACACAAAGACCTGTAATGATTTCCAGAAGGAGAAGACGCCCAAGGAGACGGGTCAACCAACGATGTCACAAACACATTTAACTTTCTAATTAACAAACTGGGAGCCTAATTCTTTGGAATTTCCATCCAGACCCAATTTTATGTGGAGAGCAAAACTAAAAATTGAAAATTCAAATGTACATTCCTGAAATGAGGTCCATGCCAGACTGAGACCCATATGCTAAGACTGTCTCGGTTTTGGCAGATTGGCCTATGAACTAGCAAACCTAGAACGCTAGAGTTCCCACGAGAAGGAATGCATCACCCACCCTGACACTACCTAGTTGAGAAATTGAAGTCTGAATTGGAGCTCTTCACAAAGTTTCCAGAAGGGAGACCACTGCCACAATTAAATCTGGGAATCGAACCAAAACTAAATTCACAATCGCCTGGGAAGAGGACACACTTGAATGGGAAGAGGACACACTTGAAGGGAGAATCGTAGAATGGAATGACACAAAATAAAGGCATCCTTCCAATTTAACACTACCCCCCATCATTCCACACGAATTACATCTCCATAATAAATTTCCCTGTTCATCGTCCAAGAAGACTCATCATGTACTGATTGGAGGGTAATTCCAATGTTTGAGCAGGTAAGTACTGATCTTTCAAGCATGCGAGGCAGATGGAAATTCCTTTGCATGATGAAAAATTACGAAACTTGACACGTATCGAAAAGAAACCATGCCATCATAAAACCTCAGAGATGCATGATTGGATTGGGATACATGGGAAAGGTAATATATTTAATAATGTTTCTTTTGATATAACCATATTCCAATAGTAAAGGGGCCTAAGGGAGATCCATTCTTTTAGATATATTAATTTTTTAGATATATTAATTTAATTAGGGGATCAGATATATGTTCCTATCCTTCCTATCCTCAATTGATTTCAAGTTCAGATTTTTCCAGATAGAAAACCCTGACTTTCATATTGTTGATTATGAGGATGTGATAAAATTTTCTAGAGTAAAAATATGCCATTAAATTTCTGATTTTCTGGAGCACCCTAGCAAGAGAGTTGTCTTTTGGATAGTCTTCATTGTTAAGATACTATATCGTAATCACTGAGTCTCCTAAGATGATTATGTCTTTCACACCTTTGTCTTTGGCGATGAATAAACCTTGCAGGAGCCCGTATATCTCAACTTGATTGTTAGTTTTTCTTCCTAGGCCCCATAAATCTTTACTTCAGTTATTGATTAAAATCCCCACCCCCTTGCCACCCCTAATTTTTTCGAAATTTTATTTATTAGATTCTAGTGCCTTTTAATAAATGTCTTGCTCTATCATTTTTGTTTTCTTGTGAACTTAATCATCAACTACTTCATTTCTTATGGGATGAAGAAATATTTATTAATATTTCCATTTATATAAATATACATAAATTTTTATTTTTAACACATAATTTTAACATTTTTACATATCTTTGTGTGATTTTAAGAATCCACTCATTTGACTGGTAAGATCCTTCCTCAATATCAAACTCAAACTATATGTGATTGGTCATTTACTCCTTTACATGCCTTGTGTTTTTATTTGTACTCATGTTTCTTTGCTTGCTTCTTAATATTGTAATTTATCTAACCATTAGATATCTTTAATTGACTTTCTTATATAACAAGAACTGCCCTTGGTAAGCAAAATAAAAATATGTGAAAAACATTGAATAAGAGTTCCTTTCAACTTAAATAAAACAATATTAATAGATTCAACACAACATAGTCCCTGCCTCGACTGCTAATTAATTGATTAAGGCCATGCTTTTGTCTGCAGGGCCCACATTTTTCTGCAATTTGTTGTTATTTACGCATTCGCATTTGGGGTGAGGGGGCCACAAAATATATCAATGTTTCTTATCCTTGCTCTGCACCCCTGTTCTTCCACACACACATTAAAAGACAATTAAATATTCAATAATTAGTATTTAATTTATAAATGTAAGAAGATAGAACGGGAGTGTGGAAGAAATTTCTCGACGGAAAATTTATGCGAAAGATCAAAACATTGCAGATAGATATGTAGAGGAAGGAGAAAGGGTGTGAAGGAAGTGTAGAGTGTGGAGAGGAAATGAATGTTTTCATTGTGCAGAGTGCGGAGGGGCAGTGAACGTTTTCATGTGCAGAGGTGGAGTCAGAGTTTTTATCATACGAAGTTCTTATCCGCACTTCCTTATCTCCGCATATACCCCTTCTTTGCAACTCCACACTTCGCACATCTGGTCACCCAATAACGTGTCTTAGAATTATAAAAAAATATTAAGAATTGGCAAGTATTAACTGCAACATATTGTATACTTTATTTACATGTATTTGTTTTTAAATTTTTGGAAAATGAAAATGAAATAACAATGTGACATTTTTAGCTCTAATTTTCCTGTGGAAATTTCAGATACATATTCAACACCTGATTCATATACAAGAATTAGCTTAGGTCATGATTATAGAGCACATAAAAGTGTGTCTTAATGCGATTATCATTTGTACTCGTTTTTGCAATTGAATTATGTTCAAGAAAATAAATACGATTCAATAACTAAGTCTGTAATAATAATAATAAGGCCACTGCATTGTTTAAAAACTCGTTTCCCAAGAGATATCTGGTGCACAGATATATGAATTCTTTAAAGAAGATATACAAAAATATTCAGAACACTTGTGCCGGATGAAGAGTATACATACACACTCAGACCATAAGGGGAAGGGAGAGGGGGAGGGTTCTAAACATATATTGTTATGCAACCAACTCACAAAATAGAATAAGTGATAGATTAATGAGTTCGAAATTAGCCTCTTCGAGGGGGAAAACTCCTTTACATTACACAAATGAACAATTCTTAGATGATACAAATGACAAAACCTCCTTTCTATATATAGGAGTCTGAGGGGTCACAATATAATCAACGCCAACATAACAATAATAATGTAAGGGCACAACAATAACAATAGTGGGCTTCTATGGGGCACAATAATAACAATACGGGGACAATAGGGGAAAAAAAATAAGAATAAGGAGCTACAGTGACAATAACAATGGGGGAATACACCAGTATTATAGGGACCTAACATGCTCCTCTCCTTCAAAAAAGTGTTGTCCTCAATGCTTAAGTAGTTCTGGATGCTTCCGTATAAAATTCTCATCCTCCCATGTGGAACCTTCAACGGGTAAATTCTTCCACTTGATGAGATACTATGAAATTGATAGATTTTGTAGCTTTCGATTTCTTGTTTCTGTAATTGCTTTAGGTTCCAATATGATTCTTCCTTCCTCGTCAAGTTCTGACAATATTTGTTGAACCTCTAGTGAACATAATTGTGCAATTACACCCCGTTGTTATTTCTTTAGAAGCTTTTTCATGCCATTAGAGATGAATATCTTTCCCGGTTTCCCTGTGATACCCCTTAATTCAACTTCCTTTCCTTCCCAAAAAATTTTCAAGAAAAGTTCTTGAAAATTAAAAGCTATCGTACCCAAAGATTGTAGCCATAAATAAGGTTATAGGTGACAAGCTTTGATACCAAATTTTATGCAACCAACTCACAAAAGAGAATAAGAGATAGATCAACAACTTCAAAATTAGCATCTTTAAAGGGGAAACCTCCTTTACATTACACAAATGAACAATTCTTATATGATACAAATGGAAAAACCTTCTTTCTATATATAGGAGTCTAAGGGGTCACAATATAATTAGAGATGACATAACAATAATAATGTAAGGGCACAACAATAACAATAGTGGGCTTCTATGGGGCACAATAGTAACAATATGGGGACAACAGGGGCACAACAATAACAATAAGGGGCTACAATGACAATAATAACAGAGGAATACACTAGTATTATGGGGACCTAACATATATGTGGAGGAAGAAGAAAGGGTGTGCGGAAAGTGCAGAGTGCAGAGGGGAAGTGAACATTTTCATTGTGTAGAGTGCAGAGGTGTAGTCAATGCTTTTATTGTACGAAGTTCTTCTCTGCACTCACTTATCTCCGCCCTCTACCACTAATTAATTTATTAGGGCCTTGCTTCTTTCAATAGGGCCCACATTTTATCATTATTCGACAATGCACACATTTTTGCAATGGAGGGGGTGGGGCTGGACATATATGCAGAGGAAGGAGAAAGGGTGTGCGGAAAGTGTAGAGTGCAGAAGTGAAATGAGCATTTTCATTGTGTGGAATGCGAAGGTGGAGTCAAAACTTTATTGCACGAAGTGCTTCTTTGCACTCCCTTAACTCTGCCCTTTACTGCTAGTTAATTGAGTAAGGCCATGCTTCTTTTTGTGGGGTCTGCATTTAATCGTTATTTGAGAATATACCCATATTTCCACAATCTATCATTATTTACGGATTCACATCTTCGTAATTTGCACAATGAAATCTACATTCACACAAATTTCATTCACACCTTCTTATTCCACATAATAAAAGACATCTTTACATATCTTCGTCCATTATGATCTAATTGCACTAGGAGATGCAAAGATAAATTTTATTATAGGTTCGAAGTTTTCACTGTGCATAATGTTGGATCTTATGAATTGTCCATCGCGATGGTAATTTTGAATCTTGATATTGGAGGTTAATAACGAAGGTGGTTGGGGGGGGGGGGAATTAAACAAATATGCAGAGGGGCAGTCACACATTTTCATTGTGCAAAGTGCGGAAGTGGAGTCAAAGTTTTTATTATGCAAAATGCTTCTTTGTACTCCCTTATCTTCACACATACCCCTTCTCCGCATCTCCACGCTCCACACATGTGGTTTCCCAACAATATGTATTAGAATTATAATGAAATATTAAGAATGGTCCAACATTAATTGCAACATATTGTATACTTTATTTACATGTCTTTGTTTTTAAATTTTGGGAAATTGAAAACGAAATAACAATGTAACATTGGTAGCTCTGATTTTTCCGTAGAAATTTCAGATACTTTTGAGTTAAAGCACTTGATTCAGATACAATAATTAGATTAGGTAATGACTATAGGGAAGGAACAAGTATATCTTATTGCAATTATCATTTGTGCTCGCTTTTTCCATTGAATTATGTTCAGAGAAAGAAATTAGATTCAATATATGAGTCTACAATAATTAGACCACTGCTTTGTTTAAAAACTCGCTACCCAAGAGATCTCTAGTGCACAAATATATGGATTATTTAAAGAAAATAAATAGAAATACTCAAGATTCTTTTGCGAGATGAATAGAGTAGATACGAACTCAGGTCATAAGGGGGATTTGGGGAGGGGTGAAAAAATATGTGGAGGAACGAGTAATGGTGTGCAATAAGTGAGAAGTGTAGAGGAGCGGTGAATGTTTTCATTGTGTGGAGTGTAGAAGGGCAGTGAATGTTTTCATTGTGCAGAGTATGTAGGTGGAGTCAAAGCTTTCATTGTACAAAGTGCTTCTCCACACTCCCTTTTCTCTACACATACCCCTTATCTGCACCTTCGCACTCTGTACTTGTCTAACATTGTGTATTAAAATTATAACGAAATATTAATATTTTTTGATAAATTGTACGAAATGTGGAGGACCCGCGGATTCACACATTTTGTAGAGTCGAGAAACTCATATTGAGTAAATACTGACCAATATTATATATCAATTAATTTGTTTGGAGGGGAATGTGTGCGGAGGTGAAATTTTGTATATTGTGTGATTATCCCTCTACAAATGTGTGAAAGAACATTTCATTATGCTGAATACAAAGATACAAGAGAAGGGAAATGAAAAGGTTCTCGCACTTCCACAATGAAACTTTTGTAATTCTTTTTAATGTAAAGTTCGAATTTTTTTAATATGTTTTAATGATTTAAATTCATGTGGAATGTAGACATGCTGAATAATCTTTCATTTTGCATTGTTTGCATCTATGTACTAAGAGCCACTGAGCATAGTTAATAGTTACACATTAAAAAAATGACTTCATTTAATATTATATACTAATTTTATGTTTAAAGTTAAAATAATTTCTTGTCCATGGAATAAAGTTTCATAGCTCTATGAAACTTCTCTTGTTCACATGTTCATTGAAAACAAAAAAACAAAGTGGAGGAAGTCCTCATTGTGCTTAAGATTAAAACATTTTATATTAAGCAACTATATTCCCAGAAATCCAAGTTGCACAAAATTAGTATATCAATTTCATTTCAAAGTGCGAACGGAGATTTCGTTATGTGAAATATGGAGATATGGAGGAAGCACGATGAAAGCCTTTCCCGTACCTCCTCACTCCGCACAAATTTAAAAGATTAAAACATTCAACACTATTCGAACTTCATAGCAAATAGAACTACTCAAATTAAAACCTATTAACTAATTTTTTATTATGTATTATTTCCAGATGTATGTATGATATCATATGAGATCTCAAAGCATAAGGCTTGAACATTAAGCAACACAATCACAGTAACAAGAACTATATCGAGATTCAAATTCCAATCATCATAGCTATGATTAAAATAAATCTTATACATGAAACATATATCTGAAATCTAAAATTGTTCTCGACTATTCATTTTCATTGTGATTAGTAATAGAAGATCAAATATAATATAAAAGTTAAAAACATATCCTCGAAAAATTATGTTCTATTAATTTTTTTGAGAAACATCATAGAATTCAGATCCATTTAAGAACCCTAATTTACGATGGAAGTTAGTTATATTGGTAAATAAAATTCCTAACAACTCAACTCATCAAATCATTCACTATGCTATTATGACATCTTCCCTTTAACTATCCACTCTTGCATTCCCAGAAAAATGAGTAAACACAACAAATTATAATTTATCTCTGAAAAAAAGATACATGGTAAAAGGAAGACATGTGCAGACGGAAGGGATTATGTAACTGAACCTACATTTATGTTTAACGTATAAAAAATCAATAAAATCTTGCTACCTAGTCGTAAAAGTAAATGCGTTCATCCTAATTGGGACTGGGATTGGGTTCTCATGAACCGTAACATGAAAAAAAAGCAATTGCAAAAGAAAACAAGGAAATGGATCGAGCAATTAGTTTAGGTGATGCTAACACAATTGGAAAATCTCAATAATTAAATACTAGTAAACAGAAAAATAAATGTGCCAAGATTTAAGGACACTTACTATATGTGAAAGCATATACGATGATTGTTTGACTATCAATTGCCTTTCAGATCCATGACGCCTTGAAGAAATATCTGTAACATAGCTTTAATGTAATATTTCAATGGACCGACTGTAATCTCTAGCTTAACATGTTCATTGAATATTTGCTTCTCGATTTCCATAACCTCTTTTTGTAATTGAGTAGCCAAGACAAGCTTCTCTTCATTAATTATAACAAAAATAATTATCCATTTGCTATTTTCTTCTGTAGTTACAAAATCAATTATATCATCAAACTCTCTTTTTGTTGACTCTTTTAACCTTTCCAATTCAGATACTACCGTATCTCTTGTAATTAATTCAGAATCACATATGTTCCGTGGATCATTTAGATCTTGAAAAATTTGCACTGCCTTTAGAAACATATCACCTCTCCATTGTTTATTCTTTCACATTCAAAAATAATGTTTTCTAGTGTGTTGATTCTTTTAGACCATCCAACTTTGATTTGCTTCATTTGATTAGCATTTGGAAGTCCTCTATTTTTTTTTGTCTAGATCAGACAACAAATCAAGCCTTTGACTAAAAGTAAGTCATTGTTAAAGAAATGATTTTCTTCCTTAATATTACTTTTAAACAAATTGGCAAAATTATGAGTTAATTAGCTGTGGTGAACATAGCATATCATAAGCTACTTGCCATGCATGCTCAATGATTTCTAATATTTAGCATATATTAGTGATAATAGGATATTTGGCTACATTAAGGAGTTTCAAAGCTTTGTTAGGTCCATGGGATGTGTTGGAAGTAGAAATTTCTGATGGTAGTGTCCGTATCACAAGTGGAGTCATTAACAAAGGACCTTGATTTTGAGCATATTCTAGCTCTTTTATTCTTGCTTTCAGTATCAGGTTCTCTGCTTCTTGTTGACTAATATACATTTCAAGTGCGTTACAAATATATTGATGCAATCTGATCAATCCGCTGGATGCAACTCCAACCACATCAACTTCTATTTTTACTTTATCAATAACCTTTTTGTTATGGATTTTCATTTTCTTATTGCCCTTGTCATAGTTTTCATTTTGCATAGTGATAGGGAGATCATCAAAAGTAATGGCTTATTTGGAAATTTGCTCGATTATTTTTTGATTTTCTGCTAATCAAGTACTAACCCAATCAGGTAGCACATCACTTTCAATTTCCACGTTCGTAGCTTTTTCCATGCTTCCTGTTTTCGGGGCACTTTTAGATTTGGTTGATTCAACCATGTGCGTTTTGGCTAGAATAAATGTTCGAGAAGGCTCTTTGTCATCTCCGCCACCTAATAGCTGAATGTGAATCAGTTTTACCCTTGCAATATCCTTTCTTTTCTTTGACTAGAGGATAAAGTTGGACCAGTAATGGATGTGCAAGGTGGATATGTCGCAAAGGGTTTGTGCCTCTTTGTTTGTTCTTTGTTTCCATGTTGATGCTCACTGCTTCAACAATTTATTCAATGTTCATTATCGGTTCTTGATTGTTTCTTGGAGCACTATGACTCTCTTTGCTTTCCTCTACAACTATTGTAAACAAGTTCTCATATTTAACACTACTTAGGTGTGTGGTAAATATACCTTCTGGATCAAATCCTCATCGAGAATCAACTTCTCTTAAATTAAAACAGTACAAGGACTTTGCAAGCTCTGCAACGTGAGCCACATTATTCACAACGACTTGTCCAAGGGTAAATGGATTTTTTTTTTTTTTTTCTATTCAAATATAACTAACGAATCACGATATTGTCTACAAACTTTAGCAAAAAACACCTATCTATAACAATTCTTGGAAACAACAATGGTTTACCTATAAACGCATAAATTTGAATAATCGTATTATATTCTCTTTATTTATGTACCCCTTTTCCCCACGTGAAAATTTAGGTTTAGAAATATATCTGATGGGGCTCTTGTCTAGTTATTATGTAAATGATATGCTTTACAAATACATCTTGTATTAGACAAAAAATTAAATTACCTTCCTGCTTCCACAGTATGGGATACCATAACTGCATCAGTTCTTCGTTAGAATTGAATTTAGGTTTATTGGGTAAGTCATGAAGGACATGGGTCGAGACGAGTGTTATTATTAGGTATGCCATCATAAAAAATCTATTGCTTTTGGAAAAAATGACTAACTAAAAATCTAGTTTATTTGAGATAAGATCAACTTAGTCAAATAAACATGTTTTATTATTATATGAATAATAGAGCAAATAGAGAATAGATTTTGGTACATTTGCTGTAGTTTCTTGACCCATCAGACAGGCATAGAGCCAACAAAAGTCTCTAAAAGACCGTCTAAACAAATACATATCTAGAATGGAAAGGTCAAAAGGAACCTGAGAAGTTGGCGAAATGAATTTTTGAATGATGTTCATGCTCCCTGCTTGTGACTCTAGAAAAAAATTTGCTTCCAACAATTTTAAGAATATATTTAGTCCCAGTAACTTGAATATGCCTCTGAATGCCTCAAGAGTAATTGAAGTCTTCTTTGTTGCTAGCATGATTGTTCTCGTATTTGAATCAAAATTGTTTGCACATAAATAAATGATTTATATGAAATCAAAGACTTCTGGAGCACATGCAACATTTGCTAATTCACTAGACCAAATATTATCTCTATTCTTCTCTTGCTTTGATAGATTTACATAGCATTGATACGCAAACGACCACTAAAATCTCTCATCGAAAAGCACATGTGAGTTAATTGTATTAGTGAAAATAACTTCTTTCCTTCCTCTGCTAGTGATTTCTGCTTTGTACTTTCAAAATATTCTCTCAATTAGTAACGTTTTCAATGTCCTTTAAGTACACATTTCTCGATATGCCACAAATAATTTCTATATGTTACTATTTTGTGTGTGAAATTTGTTTTATAAGATAGTCTTGATAAATAAAAATTCAAGATAGCAAAGTTGATGCTTACGGGAAGAAGTAGAAATAAATCTCGAAATACCAAAACGATCTACTTCATTTACTTCACACTTTTCTCTCACTTTAATATCATCGATATACATATCCTAAGTTTCATAAGTTTATGAACCAAACTAAATGTGAATTATTCTTCATAATGATAACTAGCCTACATGCTGTCAATAATAACTCTAAGTCGAAAGGTGCGCAAGGAAAACCGTAAAGAAATATTGTGTGGAAACTTGGCTAGTTACCTCTATTAGAATACAAGTTCATATTTTGGCTGGTGTCCACTACTATGTCGATTTCATCTGGCTCTATTTGATACAAACAACATTTTTGTACATGGAAACACTTCCCATTTTCCATTACGTGTTGATTCATTGATTTGTCGAAAGAATGCAGAAAAATCTTAGTATTGAGTAAATGTCATTATGTGGAAGATGAAATATGAAAACGCACTCCACACAATGAAATATATTTCCACTATACATGACACTAATTTGTAATTTTATGTTTTTCCCACTTGCATTGTGCTTCTTATGCACTCATTACAATGAAAGCTTCATACGCATTTCCTTAATGATGTCAATTGAAACCAGCGAAGGAGGGGTGGGGTTGGGACGTTTCTTCGGTTAGTGCTCTGACATTGACAATAAGATAAGTATTACTAATGTGTTTATCTTTTATTATTTCATTTTAAACTCTTATTCAAGAATTCTATAGTGAATCTTGATATTTAATCTTTCCGAATACTATGTGCATTTGTGATTTCACATTTATGGAGTAAATACTTACTATTATTATGCAATATTAAATTAAGTGTCTTTTAATGCGTGTGAACAAGTAGCATTGTGCGGAAGAATGGGTGTGCAAAGAAAGAAACAAATAATCTCTTATGAAAAGTTTTGGTCCTCCTTTCGCACACGTCTCTCCCGCACGAAAATACATATTATTAGTCAATTAATAATGTGGGACGATGTTACAGAGGGAATTTTATTTCGTATACATGAAAATATTTAAACTTTAAGCAGAAACTTAATATACAATATTAAATGAAGTCTATTTTTGATGCGTGTAAGAAAGGAGCGTTGTATGATAAAACAGGTGCGCAAAGCAAGGAACATAAACTTTATTTCGTAATGTGACAAAAACTTTCATGTGTAATGTTGCGGTCCTACGCATAAATTTCTTGTCGGAAAATTTCTTCTGCACATCCATTTTTCCGCATGCTTACAGATACTACATGAATTTGTGTTCTTACATTTGTGAATTAAATACTTATTGCCAAATATTCAATTAACTGTCTTTTAATGTGTGTGAGGAAGAAGTGTTATGCGAGAGAATAAGTGTGGAGAGCAAAGAACAAAGGCTTTTTCTGTGCAATTTTCCACATCTTAACATGCATTAAATATTATTGAATTTAATATTAAGAGGATGTTATTATAAGTAAAGATTGGAAAACTGGCAACATTTGGTTAATTTTTAACAAATCTGTAAACATTTAATATGATGCATTTGACATTGACAGTCCAAGTGTTATCATGACCATGCGTAAACTGTAATGGGAAATTCAAAGAGATGTTGATTTAATTAATAAAATTCCCAAACTATAAGCTTTATTTCAAATAAAATTGAATTGCTGAAAATGCTTGTTGTCTTTGATCAAAACAAGGATGTATATGCATATGAGACAGATACAAAAAGAAATGACGATACTGATCACTATGATGAATAGCCAATTACAGGAAAACTATTACATGAATTTAACGATTCATATAGTATTTAGGATCTTCGTTTATGATATTGTTTTATAACTTTGCTCAAGATTCTATAAAATATATTCCACAAGCAATACAAAATATATTTCTTCGAAGAGCAGAGATGCTAACAAGATTTTTGTGTTTCTTCGACACATCCACATTTGCACATTCGTATGTGGTAGTGAAATTGATGTATTATTTTTTTGGGGACTTAAATTTGTGGGCACAAGCTTTAACAATTTCAATAATCAAAAGTAGAAATGAAGCTCAAGAAATCAATAAGAATTATAGTTGGAGCTTTTAGCACTGTCAGACACTTGGTACTGTTCTATAACTTGTATCATGCTAAATACATCTCAATATCCTTAGTATCTATATATTTGAATATCATTAAATCCTAGACCTATTTGGATCTCTACAAAGATTACTTGCGAGTCAATACCTTAATTTCTTTACATTGACCGACAATCGTTTCTGAAAACTACACCTCCGTATTATGTGGAATGAAATTCATATTAAGCAGATGGACTAAATGGAGCTGAAATAATTTAGTATGCAGAACACAAAGAGCTTTCATTGTGTGGAGTTTTCTCTGCACTTCGCACTCCACCCAATGATAAAGATTCTGCACAATTCTTTATATTCATGGATGCATTTATTCGCTAAATCAAAATTATTACTCGTGTTTTGTAAAATACAAAAAAAATAGTTCAAGCATTTTTTGTTCTATTTTTGTGTGCAAAAATTCCATACAACAAACTTTTTTTTTTCCAATGATTCTCTTCTAAAAAATCGTGCTAGTCACCTTTAGTGATATTCACAAGTGGCACACCACCAATTTTCATTTCAAAAACATAAGATCAATATTATTTATTAATGTGTTGAATTTGTTGCATTGCACACAATACCAATTATAACAATAAGACTATATGCAGATAGCTTGGTTGTGCCTTGAATTATGACATAGTTATGAAACAAGTGTGGAGCTGAAGAGGACGAAATCTTCCTCTACACTCTGCACAATGTATCAACGTTATCAATATTCTTCCTTCACACTCCATTAGAAAAATCAATAAAATCTCAAAGTATATCCTTGAAAACTTATGAACAAACATTATCTTAGAATTCTACACAAAAATAGTAAACAAACTCAGAACTGAAACAAAGTAATCAATATTTTTGCTTGATAAGCCTTGAACACTAACCAACATAGTTACAACAACAACAAATGTATTCAGATTCAAATTCCAATCACCATAGCTATGATTAAAATAAACATTACATATGGAAAAAATATATGAGATCCAAAACACTTGCTAAATGTTCATTCTCATTGTCATTAATTACTGGACATTACATACAATATAAAATCTCAAAATCATATGCTCATAAAATTATGTTCAATCAATGTTCTTGGAGAACGATATAGAATCCACAACTATACAAGTTCGTATGCAAAACATTATCTAATAATTCTGAACAAAATTGGTAAATAGTCTCAGTATTAGAACAAAGTATTCAGAAATTCATTTGGATTACCATTAATTACAGGACATTAGCTAATATATAAAAGATCAAAGCAAATACTGAAAAACATATGTTCAATTAGTGTTTTTGCACAATGTCACAAAATTCAGACCTATACAACACTTCATGCAAAACATTATCTCATAATTATTTACATAACTGGTAAACATACTAG
Source organism: Pinus taeda (assembly GCA_000404065.3). Taxonomy (NCBI): domain Eukaryota; kingdom Viridiplantae; phylum Streptophyta; class Pinopsida; order Pinales; family Pinaceae; genus Pinus; species Pinus taeda. The sequence goes on from APFE031248482.1 coordinate 104,551, forward strand.
GAGTTAGAACGCACAGTGAGAATTGAAATCAGGATTGACTATAGAGTCATGATCCAGAGAATGATATTTGTTCCATAAAGCACTTACCAAATTCTTGATACTTAAATAAAAAAAGTAAATTCATTTGTCCCAATGGGGACTGAGATGGGGCTCTAGTGAACCATAATGTCAAAAAGGCATTTGCAACAAAAAACAACAAACTACATCCAGGAATTAGATTACTTCATAGTCATCTATCCAAGAAACTTTAATAATTAAATAATATAAACAAAAAAACAAATGTTCTAAGATTTTAGAACACCTACAATATGAAAAAGCATAATATGATATTGTTTTACTACTAGTTGTCTTTCAGAATCACGATTTATCCAAGGAATTCCTTCACTTTAGATTTACTGAAATATCTCATCGCAATAACAAAAATATACTATTTGACACGTTCATTAAATATCTCCTCCTCAATCTCCGTATCTTCTTCTTATAATTGCACAACCAAGGCATAGTACTCTTCATTAACATTAACACAAGTAATTAGACATTTCCTAATTTCCTATGCAGTAAAATTAGTTATCATTGAACTCTATTGCCTTTGATTATTTTAGCTTCTCCAATTCATCCATGAGCCTATCCTTCAAAATTAATCGAGAATCATATGTAATGCATGGATAGTTTAAAGCTCAAACAATTGCTACCACTTAGACGTACACATTAGCTCTTCTAATTTCTATGCTTCCACATTTAGAAATAATGTCCTCTGATGTTACGATTCTCCAAGAGCATGCAACTTTGATTTGCTTCATTCTATCAACATCCAAAAGTATTTGTTTCTCTTTCTCCAGATCAGACAATAAATCAATATTGCGACTAAAATTAAGTCATTGTCTACGGATTCCCTATCTCCCTCTAGGTCACTTTTGGCCCACTTGACATATGACTTAATTCTCTGGAATAAATGCCACAGATCGAAATAATTTTGTCATGCATACTAAAAAATTCACAGTCTTTTAAATCTATTACTGATAATATACAATTTCACTGTATTAAGGAGGTTGACGAGTTTATCAAATCTATGGGATGTTCCAGGAGTGTAAATTTCCAATGGAGGTGCACGTATTTATAGTGGAATCGTTAACAAAGGATTTGGGTTTGTAGAATCTTCTAGCTCTTCTATTCTTTCTTTTAGTTTTAGGTTTCTGCTTCTTATTGGATAATAGACTCTGCAAGCACATCACTAGTAGCTTGATGTAATTTCATGAACCCTGCCGTTCCAACCCTAGACACATCACCACCCATTTTTTCTTGATCAATAGCCTTTTTGTTTCAAACCTTTGCTCCTTCAATCCTAAATCTTTTGCGAACCTTGTCATAATTTTCATTTTGCAATGTGACATGGCAGTGATTGAAAGTACTGGCCTCTTCGGAAATCTGCTCCATCATTTTCTAATTTTCTTGCAAACAAGTACTAACCTAATTAGGTAGTGTAACACTATCAACTTCCATGTCCATAGCCTCTTCAATGATCCTTATTTTGCATGGACTATTAGGTTTGGCTGATTCATCCATGTGCACTCTTTTAGGAGTGACTCTACGAGAAGGCTCTTCATCATCTTCACCATCTGATATCCCACCATGAACCAATATTTCACTTGTGGTATTTTTTTTCTCTTTTTTTGGATGTAGATGAGCTCAAACTAGTAGTGCATGTGCAAGATTGAGATTTCCCCATAGGTTTTGTGCCTCTTTGTTTATATCTTTCTCCCACGTTGCACTATCTTCTTCAACAATCCCTTTAGCATTTATTAACAACTCTAGATTTTTTGTTGGTGCACTGACTTTCCTCACTTTTCTCTATAGTTCTTGGAAACAGGTTCCCATACGTAACAGACTCTAGGTGCACACCAAAAAAAACTCTTAGATCGAAGCCTTTAATGACTTCAACTTCAATTAAGTTAAAAGGATCTAAAGAATTTGCAAGATTCATAACATGAGCCATATTCTTCACAGTGACTTCTCCAACAATAAAAGAAAAAGAAATAAATTGTTTTTTCTTTTTTTTTTTGTTCAAATATAACTAGCCAACGATGGTATTGCCTGCAAACTCAACAACAAAATACTTATATAACCTTTTTTTTGGTAGTAGTAATGCCTTATCTTCAAAACCATAAATTCAAATTACTGTATTACTTTCTCTTTCTTCATGCTCCCCTTTTTCAAATAGGAAAGCTTGAGCCTATCCAGATATTTGAGGAGACTCTTGTCCAATTATCATGTAATTGACTTGATTTACAAAGACATCTTGAATTAAACAAAAAATTAAAGAAGCTGAATACTTCCACAATATAGGATACTAGAACTGCATTGGTTCCTCACTAAAATTAAGTTTAGGATTACAGGGTAAGTCATCAAACACATGGCTTGACACGAAAATTGTTATCAAATATGCCATCATAAAGTATCTATTTCTCTTGGGAAAATTAACTAATTGAAAACATAATTCATTTGAAATGAATCGGCTTAGTTAAATATACAATTATTTTTATTTTTTATTTTTTAATTAATTAATTAATTAATTAATATTTTATTTATTTATTATTATATTATTATTATTATTTTTTTTATGAGTGATAAATCAGATAGAAAATGCATTTTGGAACATTTGTTGTAGTTTCTCAACCCATCACACCAGCGAAAAGCAATCAGAAGTCCCTAAACAACTGTCTAAACAAATAAATATCTTGCAGAGAAAGATCAGAAGGAACATGAGAAATTGGGGAAATGAATTCTTGAATAATGTCATCCTTGCTTTTTTCTGACTTCACGAAACTACCTACATCATGCATTTTTAAACACTTATTCGGTTCTGGTAACTTGTGTAACCATCTGAATGATTTGGGATTTAGAGGAATCTTCTTCGCTTCTAGCATAATTGTTCTTGCTCTTGAATCAAAATTGTTTGTGCATAGGTAAACAATTTCTCTAAAAGCAAAGACTTCTAAAACACATGCAACATTCGCTAATTTGCTAGTCCAAATATTGTTCCTTTTTTTTTCTTCCATTGGACATACCACTCATACGTCGTCAACTAGTGAAATTTCTCATCAATATGAGTAAGTGAGTTAATCATATAATTGCAAATAGTCTCTTTCCTTCCTATGCTACCCATTTTCACTTTGCACTAAAAAATATCATGTCAATGAATAACGTTCTCAAATCCTATTTAACTTTACAATTCTTGGCTCTCTTCACAACCCCTAGCTGTTACTATTACTCTTGGGAAAATTTATACATATGACACTCTCAATAAATAACAATTAAAGATACCAAAACCAACATTTATGGGAAGTAATGGAAATAAATTTTGAAGTTCCAAAACCATCTTGTCCATTTATTGCGTGCTTTTCTCTTGCTTTAATATCATTGATATACGTGTCATAAGAAATGTAAATTCACGATATAAAATAAGTATGAATTACCTGTGATCGTAAAATTATCTAAGACACTCTTAATAATAACTGTAAATAAAAGACTGTGCAAGGGCAGTTGCAAATAAATATTATGCAGAGACGTGCTCGACTACCTCCGCCATGAATCATAATGTGTTCAAGCCAAATGCACGAAGCAAACAAGAAAAAATCTCTTTCAAAATTTTTTGTGCCTTCATATACATTTCCCTGAACATTTCTTCTGCACACCTACATCCCACATAATACTAATTCAAAATATTTGAACATAAATAAGGTTTTAATCTAATCTTAATATGACATACTGAACAAAAAAATATCGTGATACACTAAAGTATTCCTGGTATCCACCAACCACAAATTAATAGTTTATGCTAGTAGATTTATGTTCAATCCATTCAAGTCAGTTAAATTTGGTAACATAAATTCTAAGGTCGCACACAATGGAAAATTTGATAATTTCAATTCACAGAGAAATAAACATTACAATTCATTTGAAATAAAAAACCAATGCGTTCAAGTTAGTTGCACGAAGCAAAGAACAAAAAAATCTCTTACAAAATATTTTGTACCTCCACATACATTGCCCACACATTTCTTCCACACATCTCCCACCCACACACTACATATTATTCAATTAGTTTGCCATCATATACAATGTATCCAAAAACCCCAATATTTGAACATAAACAAGATTTGACATCGACCATGGCACAAAATACTGGACAAAAAGCTACTGTGATACACTAAAGTATTCCCCAACTAATGTGAAAATGTTGTTGGAGAAATAGGGAGGCTACATGGTTAATATGATTTCTCCTTCATTAATATCTACTTGTGAATTTTGTTGTCTTCTTATTAATTTATTTATGTTCTTCTTCATCAAACAATTATCAAATGTAAAACATGAAGATCAAAATACACAAGAAACACAAGGTATAGGTTCCAAGCCAGGGCAAAACCCCTCCAAGGGGAAAAACTAGAAATAATTCTTCTCTTCTTAGAGGATCAAAATAAAGTGATAGCTCAAAGACCCAAAGACCAAGCCTCCTCCAAGCACCAAGTCAACCCTCCAAAAGTATTTCTCAATCAAGTCAAAGTTCACCAAGTTAAATATGGTTAACCTCCACAAATTCTGTTCTAAATCAAAATCTTGTCCCTCTTCCTCTGGTATGCAATACAAATTTCAATCTTTAGATCTGTAACTTGCACAAAAACCCTAGATCCCTCGCACGTGTGAATAACAACAATCCAAAATCCACGTCTTCTTTTTCTTCCTTGGGGTTTCTCTTCTTTCATTGACCTTCACTCGTCCTTCCTTCTTCTCTCTTTGAGAGATCAAACTTGTTGATTGTATGGAAAATGAGGACGAGGTGTCTGCTATATATAGTCATCCAAGAGAGTGAAAAGGTGCCCGACAGAGTCGACTTGTGATGACAAGGTTGACTTGGTCTTGGAGGATGAAATGACTCTTTTAGACTTCACAAAATAATTTTTTATTTTGTTACAAAGAGTCCAAATGGGAGTATAATACATGAAAAATGTTCTTATTTTGAATTAACAAACCATAGGAGCATGAAGAACATGATTTGAGTTAGACTTGAGCATGAAACCCATGCTTCAACAAAAAAAAAGTATTTTTCTTTATATAAAGTAATGATTACAAATGTCATTATGAAGACTGAATCTAGTAACATTCTCCAACGCTCCCTCTTAACTAGAGAGGTGTTCATAATCCCATCATGAGGTACAATGATTATGAAATTGAAGTATTCTCATAAGAAGAGTCAAATTGATATCCATCCTTACATATCGACATCATAATAAACATTATCAAACATAGAAAGGCCTTGACTAATAATATCTATCTCTCCACTAGATCAAAGCACAATGTTGGCAAGATTTGCGTGAGACACCACACTACCTCTCAAGGCACATACCCCATCCAAATGTTCACTAGGAATGTCCTTCCAAGAATATTCTTATCTTGGATTGAAAATCCACAAAGAATATCGGTCCTCTTCAACCACTCTTATCTTCGATGCCTTGTTAGATCCTCAAAGAGTCTCAGTCCACATGACTACTTCCTATCTTGGATTATTAATACTCAAGGAGTATTAATCCCAAATTCTTATCTAATCCTCCATTCTCCATTCTCCCTCCATGGCCTTCGCTAGACATGTGGATGTATTTTTGGCCTAGGGCATGACACATGGAGAAGAGACTGTGATGTCCATCATCGCTCCCTCTCAATCAGAGAGGAGATCCTCATTCCCTCTAGATCAAGTAATAGATTCTTACTCCTTCTAAAACATGAAGGATATTTCTTTCTCCATTTCAAATAGGGAGACATTATCAAAATCCTTAGATGGTCTCATACATCATCAATACATTAACTACTAGTTCTTCTGTGAAGTTATTTAAGCAGTAGCTACTGCCTCCTCTTATCCCTTACAACTCATATATTGAGCTTCATCCTTCCTGGATGTTATGGATCTAAAATATTTCTTTAATATATGACAAGGTTTATGCCATAAACCTTTCATATCACTTTTTTTTAATCATTATTATCATCAAAGGAATTATATTGAGCCAATCAATGCATAGCTAGCCATAACTTGTTCTATCCATCATGAAAGTGATCGTTATTAAATTCATCATGGCTAATAAATCATTTCTTGACTTGCATCTTTCATGCCTTCATGGGGTACATAACCATATTTTCTTCTAGGCCATCATAAACACTATCCATTCAATCCATGTTCTCTTGAATTGAGTTGATCCAAACAACAATACATATATCATCTCATCTACTTTCTTCCCAACCTGTATTCCCATAACAGGTAGCCAAATGACATCTTCAAACAAATCATCAACATCAGAGTTATCTTTAGTCATGATGTTAAATTCTGCTACTTGTTTCCTCTAAGATCAACATCCCCATGCTTGTTCTTTACATAGCACTAGATTTATCCTCCATGCTTTTCAACTTGCAATCATCAATTAATGTGTTCTTGGATCAAATTAATCAACAAGCTTCAACTTCATATCCAAAAAATATTTTTCAGCTCCCTCTGAAGCTATCATGACTCTCTTTCATTCTTCAAGAGACAATTTTGGATGTTGATCAATATTACTAGGTGTCTTGCACATATTTTTCCTTCATCCTGTCATTTAGTCGACTTTCTTCATGAACAACTTCTTTCTTTGAAGATAATGTCTATGACGAGGCTCCTTTCTCAAGAGAAAATACTTTTATTACTCCTTCATGCCGCAACTGTAGAAAAAATATTTTTTGATGCTTTCTTCCATGATCTTCTAGTGGAAACATATTCTTTCCATGTCATAGTGATTCTTCCATATGCCGAAGAATCTTGTTAAGGATTATTGCGATCCTTTCCTGCTTAGAAGACTTGTTTCAACATGGTATCAAGAAGCAATAACACGAACTTGTGAAGTGGTAAATAATTTTATCCTCCTCATCATCTAAGTCTTATTTTGATCTGTTCTTCTATCCGCCTTGTCTATCTATCACAAATTTTGACAACCTTCATATTGTAACTACAATTCTTACCAGCAAGTACAATCAAGAAAAAATATACAAATACAAGAGAATAATGTCAATTGGTCAATCTAGGGTTTCTATGATTTCTTAAAAGTATATTTCTAGGGTTCTAGTCATAAACCCTATATATTCCTTGATCTGTTCCTTATTAGGGATTTTACTTTATCAGAAACATCCAGCCCTAGGTTTTATCCAATTAAGCCCTTGCTAGGGTTTTAACACATACCGAAGAATATTCTTTCAAAACTAGGGTTTAAGGATCATTTAGCCTTGCAAACCCTAGATGAATTTTCCCAAGAGCTAGGGTTTTCTAAAAGGGAACAATTAGACATGGTTAATAAAATATAGGGTTTAGAAACCCTAATACTTCATAAGTTTGCAAGAGCCACAAACTTTAGAAACCTTTTTATGTAGACCTTATCTAGTGACCATTACCATAATCTTGACCCAAAATATGAAATACATATATATATAAAATTGTACATACCTCTTACCATGCATTTCAAATATTTTATCCTTTTATGATTATCGAGTGCCAATCATTCTTCAACATAGGTGCTTCATATTTTTTCCCTCTACACTAAGGTACAAACCATAGAGATGTTCTGCAAAGTCCTTTTTTTCATGGGGTTCCCAAGTTCATAGTTCTGATCCATTATATTTTCCACAAGAAGGTGGCTCAAACTTATTCTTCTGTGTACCTTAGTATTTTCAACTTTTCGTAGATGATTCATATACTTTCCACTAAGTATCATCTTACTGCGATGAGCCATATAGGATCATAGTCATCCTTCCAAGTCCAACTTTCAAGTTTGAGCCACATGGAATTAGGGGAAAATTGAGGTCTAAAATGGGCCTCCTAAGAAAAATGTACAACCAAAATAAACTTTATAAGAACTAATACGATTCAAGATGATGATGTCAACCATGGGGGATGATTCACCATTTTTGTAGTAAAAAAGTAAAAATATAAAAAATTAATAAAATAATAAAACTACTTTGTCAACTCTTATTTTAAACTTATATCCCTAAGATTTTACTCAAATTTCGAGTGGGAGTACTCATTGGATGCAAAATTTAATTCCTCATCCAAGGAGTACATATGTTTCATACTTTCAATGGACACTGCTACACGAAAAATGATAAATACATGAAAAAACGTGATTGCAATCACATTTTTCATGTATTTCTCATTTTTTGTGTAGAAAATTCCATTGAAAGTATGCAACACGGGTACTCCTTGGATGAGGAATAAAATTCTGCATCCAAAGAGTGTCGTTGCTCAAAATTTGGGTAAACCCATAAGGAGATAAGTTGAAAATACGATTTGAAAAAATAGTTTTTTCTTTTTTCCCTTTAAAATTTGATGATGTAATCAAATCGTATTTTATTATTTCCACTATTATTTTATAATTTCCTTAGGAGGCCCATTTTAGACCTCAAAATTCCCCTAATGATACATTGCATCCCATTTTGCAAGATCTTGTCTTGTGTATTCAATTATCATATATTGACTTCATTCAAAGAATAATGTTCTTTCAAAGATATGTTTCAAAAAATATTGATCTCATAATTCAAAGCACGACATAAGTATTTTCATATCACTGTCTCTTCCACTTTCGATACAAGCTTTGAGATCACTGTAGAGAGCCTGCAATTTAAATTCTTAGACTTTGCTATGGAAGTTATGCCTACAATAAATAATATTAGTGCCTTTATCATAGTTTCTTGGTCAAGTTTCAAACCTTTGATAGCAGGTGTATCAAGCTTTATCTAATACCAATACAACTTATGAAATCCTTAGTCTCTTTATTTTGCTTGATTATGTCATGTTTGAAGACTGTAATCTTTTCCACGATCAATATTCTCCATAGCGTGAGGTCAACATGTATGTGAGAGAACCTCTGCAAGTCACCAAATATAAAGTGTATATGGTTTTCCACTGTTGGAGACCGAGCCACTATCTGCCATATGAGACCATGCCACTGTAATTTAATGAATTCAATGCGATTGTATCATTTCCACTACAGAGTTTAGTGATAATGTTGTGCGATAGAGTATAGGGTATGCGAGATAGTGTGACCATTGCGAGACCATCCATTAGGCATTTCCATCATTACTGTCTTACTAGATTATATCCTGGATTTAAGACTTCTGTGGTCAATATCTTCTAACTTTGTGACCGGAGAACCCACAGTAAAAACCATTTTGCTGTCAACGTTTCGAACCCCAACAGGGATCCATCATCAGGACTTTTAGGGTGAAGATAGCAAGAATAGCTGCAGACCTTCAATATATCTTATATCTGAGCTCTTCTTGTGTCATCATTCAATAAAAGTCCTGATGATGGATCCCTGTTGGGGTTCGTAATGTTGACAGCAAAATGGTTTTTACTGTGGGTTCTCCGGTCACAAATTTAGAATATTATATCCTATTCAACATGTCAATGCCATACCCAATCAAATAGTTCCATCCTATTGTATGTCATTTTAGGAATTAACATTCACATTCACATATTGTAGGAGCTCAAATGAAACACATACATTGTAACATACTTGAATCATGTATACTTCTGAAGTAACTTAGACCAATTCAGATCATGTATATACTATAGTGACTTGGATCTCAAACATTATGAATTAACTCATATCAAATGACATACTATAACATCATAGATTTAAAATTTGAAATTTGTATCATAGTGATTCTCAATACTGTAGGAAACACATCATTAACATACTTATGACTAGAATTCAACTCGTATCACTACTCATTATTGCAAAGGGGAAACTCACATTTCTATAGCTTATAGTTATGCCTCCTTGTAACTACATAACATTGTTTTTCAAGGATTTCGATATGATTGCAACTATTGTAACACAAGAAACTCACTTCCATACTTAGTGTAGTGGCTCAAGGGAATTCACATTCTTTCACAGAAAGGCTGTTAGAATAAATATTATTTGATTCCATAGAAATTCGTATTATTCTAGTCGTATATCTCCACAAAAGATTCAAATGTCTCTTCAAGAAAGTAGCCCCAGGTTCAAAGACGAGCTACAAATGATATGAGAAGTTTCCACAATCATCACAATATCTTCTAAAATTTAATGAGAGTCACTAAAATAAGCCACAAATATGTGATCTTCAACCTCCTTTTTCAGACCTTAGCTCTGATAGCATGTTGGAAGAACAGCGAGGCCATAGGATTAATATGATTACACCTTCATTGATAACTACTTGTGAAATTTATTGTCTTCTTATTAATTAATTTATGTTCTTCTTTATCAAACAATTATCAAATGTAAAACATGAAGATCACAGTACACAAGAAACAAAATATATAGGCTCAATGGCAAGTACAAACCCTTCCGAGGGGAAAAACCATAAATAATTCTTCTCTTCTTATAGAATAAGATCAAAGTGAGACCTCCAAGACCCAAAGACCAAACCTCCTCCAAGCACCAAGTCAACCCTCCAAATTTTTTTCTCAATCACGTCAAAGTTTACCAAGTTAAATATGGTTAGCTTCCACAAATTTCGTTCTAAGTTACAATCTCATCCCTCTTCCTCAGATCTGAAATACGTCCTGTAATCTTTGGATCTACAACTTGCAAAGAAACCCTAGATCCCTCACACACGTGAAAAACAATCCAAAATCCATATCTTCTTTTTCTTCCTTGGGTTTCTCTTCTTTCCTTAACCTTCACTCTTCCTTCCTTCTTCTCTTTTGTAAAGATCAAACTTATTGATTGTATGGAAAATGAGGACGAGGTCTCCTATATATATAGTCATCCAAGAGAGTGAAAAGGTGCCTAGTAGAGCCAACTTGTGATGGTAGGGCTAACTTGGTCTTGGAGGACAAAATGACTCCTTCACACTTAGCAAAATAAAATTTTCTTTTCTTACAAAGAGTTCAAATGGGACTATAATACATGAAAAATGTTCTTATTTGACTTAAAAAACCCTAAGACCATGAAGAAAATGCTTTGACCTAGACTTAAGCATGAAACCCATGCTTCAACTAAAAATTATTTTTCTTTATATAAAGTCATGAATACAAATGTCATTATGAAGATCGAATCTAGTTACATTCTCCAACAAATTCCACCGACAATGAATTAATAGTTTATGCTAGATCTGACATCATATAACATGACATCTCAATTTCCACTTGATCTTCAATGACATTTCCAACCTGTATTAGCTATCAATAACAACGAACATCACACTACATTGCTCTTAGATATACTTATCCCCTTGTCATTACACGCCACGTCCTGAAACCTGATTTGTCATCAATAGTGAATTATTAATGTATCCAAATGGCCTTATGTTTATAATTTAATATTTTCCATATGATAATTAGAAACGCCATTTAGATACAATTGAAATATGAGGTTGTCATTTTATGTGACACCAACTTTGGATATAACAATTTATGTAAGGAAACAAAAGTTTGAACAATACTCCCAATTTTTAGATGCATTCTGCAAAGAGTAAACATTACACAATCCACTACTCCAAATACACAGTTGATATGAGAAAATGAGTTATTTTCATCATCGAAAATAGGTTTTTTCCTCACTCTACTAGCCATTTAAAATGCTTGCTTACTCGTTTCCCGACATAGTCACCACCTGCTACTATTTTTCATGTGAAACACGTTATGAAATCTTTGTATAGGAGATAGAGCTGGCATCCATATTTTTTATCATCCCAATGTCTGTCCTCATTGACCAATCTCACATTATCATGTATATATATGTGTCCTAATCACTTTCACGTTTCATGATAATAGCTTCATATCACCAATTTTCTTGTTCATTGTCACATAAACATTGTCAATAACTCGTGATTAAAGTTAACTAGTATATATGATTAGTAAAAAACATCGTTGTGGGTAAATATTAGTCTTTTCAACATTAAATTTAGTAGATACGCATGTGCGTAGGTAATCTCCTTGAATATCATTTGTATTGTATCAATATTATGCTATTTTTCTTCCCAATGATGTTAGAACTAATTCAATTGCAAGCTTCTTATGTAAACACGGGTGTGTGGACAAAGAAAAGAGGAAGCAACGTTCCTGTTGGCAACGATAATGTCATGAAATCAACATTCCTTTAAATTTCCCATCACATTTTATGCATTGTTTGAGATTTATGCAGGAATGAAATAGAATACAAATATAAACATAAACACAAAGATGCAACAAAAATAAATCTTCATTTCATTAATACCAAAGAACTGAAAGATGCTTACATACAAAATGGAAATAAACTAGCTCAAGCGATGGTAAATTATCTCTAAGAGGAGATGTGTTGGAGAAATACCTTTGATCTATGTTATAATGAGGCTCGAAGGCCTATTTATTATTGAGAAACAACAAAAAATCCTAAACATCCAAAAACCTAACCTTAGGATGAAGCGCCAAAACTGTGGGCCCCGTTAGGGTAAATTGGTACATCAACTTCCAGGGGAGGCGCACAATATCTCATTAGAAAGATCTATTCGAGGACTAGAACTTTCAGTTGCAAATTTCAATCAAAGGGTAATATTTTCCCATTTTCCAAAAAAAACATTGTTTAGGTCCTCAAAATGGCTTTGGAAGTTTAGGACCCAAAAAACTGGCAAAAATAGTAAACTGTGTTAAAATAGGGAAATTGAAAGAAAAAATGGTGGGGATCTATGTGGAATAGGCGGGTGGCCACAAATATACACCTAGATCAGTCCTCCTCCTTTAGGAAGCAATGGTCCCCATTGCATTGGGTGCCTCCATGAGATGGGGAAACTTCTACTGAACTTGGTCCTTGGTATAGGAGTTGGCCAACTTTGAAAACCAGATATAGTTGTTTCTTTTGTTGGTGAGTGGTCTCGATCTGCATTTCCATGATTCGATCAGTTGTGGCATGTTCCATGCGGTCTGGGTTTAGCTTTGTTGGTGTGAGCTATTTTGAAATGTTTGATGTGTCCAGTAATGGTGGAAAGTATGACCTAAGGCTGTCCACATTGAACATTAGGTGCATGGAAAGGAATGGTGGAATTATAAGCTTGAAAGCATTGTATACTATATCCTTAGTGATGGTTCAAGGCCCATATCGGAGTTGGTGAAGCTTGCGATGGGCCCTAGGGAGGTGCTCCTTCTGCAAATGTAACCAAATTTTGTCTCCCACCCGGAACTTGTGTGGCACCCTATGCTGAGCATGATGTTGTTTATAATTAGAATTTACTCTATCCAATATGTCATGGACCTATTGGTGGATGTGCTAAATGTGCTCAATGAAGTTATTAGCTCTTTTAGCTTCAAACTGGAGATGAGTCGAATCTACTTGAGTAGCTGCAAGTGGTATGACAACATTAATGGGACATAGTGGCTGGAATCCCAATCCCACTTGAAAGTGGTTGTGGCTAGTTGAGTTGTGTAGAGATCTCTTATAGATGTGTTAGACATAGGGGAGGATTTCATCCCATATGAATAGATGCTTCTAGTTTTACATGTGAAGGATGTGTACGATCATCCTATTGACAACCTCTGTCTGGCCATCAGTTTGGGGGTGGAATGTCGTGGAGTTAGCGAGCTTGGTATCCAACAATGACCAGAGGCTTGACCATAATGTACTTAGGAATGTATTGTCCCAATATGAGATAATGGATTGTGGGATACCAAAGTGTGCCCATCCTTATTCAAACAAGAGTTTGGTAGTGGATTTTGTTGTGATTCTCTTCTTATAGGACATTAGAATGACCATCTTGGAGAACCTATCGAAGACCATGAAAACATAGTCGTTTCCATGCTTGGTAGTAGGAAGGCCCCACATTTAATCCATGGAGATGGATTCCCAGGGCCATCTAGGAGTAGGTAGAGGAGTATACAAGCATTTATTATTGATTGTAGGTTTGGAAATGGCATAGACAGTGCAATATCTAATGTACTTACTGATGAGCCTCGGTATTGCAACAAGAATGCTGCAACTCCCAAGGCTACCGACTTCAATAGCTGCAACTCCCAAGGCTACCGACTTCAATAATCAACCCGGGGTTCGTACAAACTTAAGAGGTATCGACACTATATGTGCAACATACAGTGTGCCCTTCCTTTTCTGTCATGATGTAATGGAGTGCATGTATTGAAATCAAATCCTAAACTAATTGCAAAAAAATGAACTACTCGAAATGAAAACCCTAACCTATTGCAAGAAATAAAGTACAAGGAAAGAAACATATTCTAATTGCATAAAGATCATGAACTAAATGTAAAAGAAACCTAACTTAAACCTATTTATCACATGTGATGATTTAAACTAACTAATCACAAAATCTGATATAGGGAGTATTAACTGCTACATGCATGTGCTAATTAAGAAACAAAAATAACTATTTTTCTTTATCTTTTCATTTTATAAATGCAAATGCTAATCTTTCCTTGTTCTTTGGCAGGGGAGACAGGAGTGAAGGAAGAGAGGTGAAATGGTTTTGATGGCTTGGAGGTCAAGTAGAGGCCTAATCCTACCTTAGATGATGATTTTTCTCAATTTGGGCTCAAAACAGGCTGCTACAGGATTTCCTACAAGACGTCTACAAGATGTACTAGTTCCTACAGGATCCCTTGTTTTATTACAAGAACATGCCAAAATCTTAGGAAGTGGTATAGAAGGTGGAATGAAGCTTGGAAAAGGTGGATAATGGAAGAATAATACATGGAGGTGGTGGAAACTACTCAGAACTCAAGCAAGGGATTCAAGATGGGTAGATTTTCTCAATGGAAATGACAGTTTTTGCTTATAAAACAAGAATTTGGATTGAGATTTTAGTGGATTTTTGTGACATGGGTGGATGAGGCTTGGATGAGGCGAATGAGATGAGGCATACCTACAATTTATATGCTCCTACAACAATACACATTATTGTATGCATCTATACATGGAAAGATTTATTAAATACGGAAAATTACTAGTCTAAAATCCAAAAATTCGAGAACTAGTGAGCTAGTAAATCTATCAAATGCCTAACCTAATAAAGTGAAAATGGAATGGGGTAAATTTTATTATTAAATAGAATGTTTTTGTGATCTAATTCAAATGGAATCAACTTGATTGAAGCTTCTTAGCATGCTCATAAAAAATAGTATAAATTTATTGTTCTTTGCTACAAAGGAGTTCCATAAATCTAGATTTGGGAATAAGAAAAATAATCCAATTAGATTAATGATTACTATGACCTTCCAAATATTTTCCAAGAATGAAATGATTCTTGTGATTCTACAAAAGAACTTACATCAACCATTTAACCCAATCCTACAACAAAAATCATTAATACTAAATGTAGAAATAAAAAGAAACAAGAACACAAGATGCATGTGAATAAGAAGTGAAAATAATAATAAAAAATGATACAAAAGGGCTCTGAGGCTCCTTGAATGGCCAAGCCCAAGGAAACTTAGAGACCTATGGAGGAGAATAATATTACGAAGCTGAACATGACACCAATCTTCATTATTTTCACCAATACAATTACATCCCTGTAAGAAAATACAATGGAGCTGCAAAAATATGAGTTCTCTCCACAAGAAGATTAATCCAAATGCCCCTCCACCCCCCCCAGAGGAAAATTCAAGGAATATTTCCCCACCAAAATCCCTTGATTAGTGGATCTGGTTCCCAATACTAGGAATCTGCATTAAATGGCAGGGAACACATTCCTAGATTTTCTCAATCACTGGAGTTCCACAATCTGTGCCATAATTCCATAATATCTCGTTGATTTATTATTTAATGTTGATCCTCATGTAGTAGGGAGAAAGTCCCTAAATTATCTCCTCCTCCAAATCTTCATAATCTGCCCAATATTCTCGTAATATTCCACAAAAATAAATAATATTAAGCACAAATATGCAATTATTCATAAACCTTCTTAATGAATATATTAAAGTTAAAAATACATTATTTAATGAAAAAATAGAGGTTTAATGCGCTGAAGGATAGTTAGATGGGCCTTAATTTATGTTTAATTCAGAGGCATGGGCCTTAATTTATGTCTAATTTAGAGGCCCATCATACCCCCTGTTGAAAGTGTTGCTCGTCCTCTGAGCAACTTAGTGACCTCATTGTGCCTCATTCATGGCCTTGGTGGCCTCTCTTTTGTGCATTAAGAATCTTGGCTATAATTTCTGCAAGGACAAGTCCAAAAACATATTTGTGAAAAGAAAATCATTGTTTCTTGAGACCATTAGCTTGCCTTATTCTTTTCTTTTGTGGCCTAGATGATTGCCTAATGGCCTTGGATTTTTTCTGTTTTGATTAGGTCTCTCTTAGGCACAACTTGTTTTTGGTTTTTAGCACAATTTTTTTTATTTATTCCTTCTTGTAATAGTCATCCCTTCTTCCTTCAAAGTCTTCTAACTGTATGAGAGTGATGAGAAATGATGTAGGTTTGTGAAAATGGAGAGGATGCTCTGTTTGTTTTTTTCAAGAAATTTTCAGGGTGAGACTGAGTGTAGGGTTTGTTCTTGAAATTATGAAATGGTATGGATGAATGATGGATAGATAGTGAATATGAAGTGGATGGAGAGCTTGGAGTGCTGTGGTGGCTTGGCATTTGAAAAACTTTATTCTTTTAATTGTTGTCCTCATTCCTTGAAATCATCACCCTTCATAATTTGACTTTTCAACATTGCATGAGTGAAGGAGTGAGCTGCAATTAACTATTTGAAGGTGGCTGAGACTGCTGACCCATCCTTAGCTTATAAAACCTCATCTCTCATGCATTGACAATAAATTTCTAACTATAATATGCTCAAGAGAAGAGGTCAAGAATATTGCATGCTTGTACCTACTTGATGGTTGTTGGAAAGACATGCATGTTGCTACTGAGTTGATGTTGTTGTGATGCTCATGACTCAGGTACATCTTCTTGACTACCTTTTTCTTTTTTGTTGATCTTATTTTGCTGATGGGTTGTCTTCTTGTTGATGTGCAGGTGCTGGCTTCCTGTGTTGCTACTGAGCTCTGGAGGAATTTCATTGTGCCTGTAGTTATGCTTCTCCTCTTTCAATCATGGCATTGAAGTTTAGGCCTAGAGCTTGCTATTACTTCAAAATAGGCTGCTACAAGGTTTCCTGTAGTACTACTACAAGAAGTCCTATAGCTGCCATTTTTTAAAATTTTTATGTCCTTTCTCTGTTGGAGGGTAAATAGGTATTGGAATGAGTGTAAGGTGTGGCCATAGAGTGAAATGGTCATGATGGGTGTTGGATGAGATGTGGTGAAGTCAATGCCCTTTTTTCCCTATCCCAAAATAGACCTGCATCATAATTTTCCATCGGATTGCCTTTCTTGTAAATTTTTAGGACTTCCTGTAGTACTATAGGAAACACCTGTAGTAATTACAGGAAATCCTATAGAAAGCACAAACTTGCCTGAAATTGGAAATTTTTTGTTGTTGGAGATGAGTATTGAGTGAAATGGTCATGATGGGTGTTGGATGAGATGTGGTGAAGTCAATGTCCTTTTTCCTATCCCAAAATAGACCTGCATCATAAATTTTCTATTGGATTGCCTTTCCTATAAATTTTCAAGACTTCCTGTAGGAAACTCCTGTAGTAATTACAGGAAATCCTATAGAAAGCACAGACTTGCCTGAAATTGGAATTTTTGTAGGTTTTAACCCCGTACAGAAATTACCTGCATACGAATTCTAAATCACAGGAAAAATAAAAATGCGAGAGCATAACACATAAACACATATACACAGAGATTTCCCACTGGATCCCAAAACCGGGACTACCAGCTTGATTTTTCATTATGTTCCTTTCAATGTTACAATACATATTTATGCATGATGAAGCATCCAATACCATGGACTGAAAACCATCGTGTCCAAAGCCATGGACCGAAAACCATAGGTAGGTTCGCCCAACCTAATATAGGGTCCAAAATTTCTTTTCCTGGGCCGCTGCCCTGGACCCCATAGAGGGGGGCTACCCGCCCCCCTCAAACCCCCTGGATAGGGGGCTGCCGCCCCCCTGTGACCCCCCCGCTGCGCAATCGACGGA
>APFE031248482.1:127614-146320 GCA_000404065.3 Pinus taeda
GGGACTACCAGCTTGATTTTTTATTATGTTCCTTTCAATGTTACAATACATATTTATACATGCCGAAGCATCCAATACCATGGCCTGAAAACCATCGCGTAGGTTCGCCCAACCTAATATAGGGTCCAATTTTTTTTTTCCCGGGGCACTGCCCCGGATCCCGTAGAGGGGGGCTACCCACCCCCCTCAAACCCCCCAGACAAGGGGGGTTGCCGCCCCCCTTGTGACCCCCCCGTTGCAAAATCGACGCAATGAAGTGGGGGCCCCCCGGTTCACTACGTAGGTTAGTCGTGGAAAGAATATAACACATCCCAACAATTTTTCTATTTCTGGAGATGAGTATTGATGAAGGAACATGGGTATTATGAATGAGATGAAATGGATGAAGAAAAACATGGAGGTTTGTATGGTTTTCTTCCCTATGATATCTGTGTTTTTATCTTCTTGTAAACCTACAAAAACCAATATTGTTATGAGTGGGCAAGTTTGAGGTCCCTGCCATTATTTTTGTGGTTTTTTTTGAAAGACAACCAGGTTTCCTCAAAGGAGTTTTTCATCATGGTTTCCTGCCCTTGGTGCCTCAAAATAGGTTTTCACCCAAATGTTTTGTTTTGTTTTTTGTTTTTTGTTTTTCCTGTAAGACAAAGTGGAATTTGAAGATGGATTTTGGTTAGATGGAGTGGACGAGTGATGAAAGTGGTGTTGGGGGACCTATATCAACCTTTCCTAAAGAATACATGACCTTTTGACCTATTTCTCCATCATATTGCCTCTTGTAGCTTCTTCTCAGCCTTCTTGTAGAGATCTTGTAGTAATTCAGGACAACCTCTTGTAGCAGAGTTGTTTTGTCCATATATACCAAATGGTAGAATGGATTAACCTGAAATATTATAAGAATGTTTCCATCATCATTATTCACCTCCCCATAAAAAATCTTGGCCAATGGATGCATGAATCTCAAGAAAAAATAAAAATGGTTGAAGGTGATGGAGACTAATTTCTTGGAAACTGTGCACTGGAATTTGCTGAAATTTCTTGGGCATGTTACCATCATCCATATGCATCTCCAAATGAAACAAATTATTAAATAGATGCATTAATATCGATAAAATTCAAAAATGGATGTAGGTGATGGAGGTCGATTTCTTGAAAACTATGCATTGGAATTTACTGAAATTTCTTGAGCATGTTACCATCATCCATATGCATATCCCCCTGAAACATTTTGGCAAATGGATACATGGTTTGCAAGATATGGCAATTTTTTTTTTCTTCTGCTCTATGTATTTTTGTTTCCTGTAGAGATGCTGTAGTAATTCAGGACAAGGAAAATGAGTGGTAGAAGCTTGGGAATGATGAGTGGATGGTGGAAATAGATGAGGGTGATGAATTGGCATGGCCTTGGTCATGTTGGGGAATTTGAACAAAGGAGGAGAAAGTGAAAATTTGACTTCTTTTGACTAGGCTTGACCAATTTTTTCTTTTTTTGGTACCAACTTGTTTTTGTTGCTTACAGATGTTGGAGAGCATCTACATTCATCAGAGAGATACATAGACACCTCAATGAGGTTTTCAACTAGTAGGTTTGCCTAGGCGCCGCAAAGGAGGTTTTCACCTAGGATCTCTTTTTTTCTTTGTTTTTTTTTTCCAACCCATTGACTGCCTCATGGAGGTTTTCAGCTGAGATATTTTTTTTTTCCTCTTGTTTTTATTTTTTATTTTATTTTATTGTCTACCCTACTCTACTTGAAAAACAAAATAACTTTCAAGTATAAGAATACTTCCAATGGAGCCATTTGCACATCAAGATGACATAAAAATTGATGTGTAGGCTTGCAATATATGATTTGACCTGTACCTGGATTTTAGAGACCAAATGATTTGACTTTGAAAGGATCAAGCATAGTTGAAGAAGAGAGTGATGCTCCATCTTGTTGATTTTCTGGAACCAAACCTCAATATAACTTTCATGCCTTTGATTTGATTTCTTATCTGGATCATTCTTCATGTCTTCTTCTACCATGACCTTCAAATATTCCTCTTTTTGGTGATTGTTCTCTTGAATACATGGAGGATTTGATGGTAACCATGAGGGAACTTTCTCAATCTCTGATTTTGATGTCTGCTCTTCATCAAGTGTAGCCCATGGTTCTTTGATCTTATCTTTTGAATCTTCTTTTTCTTCATGTTGTCCTTTAATGGCATCGAGAGAATCCGTTTTTTGTAATTTTCTTCCTGAGCTGAGATGCATACCATTGAGATCAAGAGGAAATATTTGGAAGTGTTGTACTTCAGCATTGTAAGTGGGTTGAGCTACTTCAGTGTCTGGGTTTGGAAATGGTTGTACAGGTAGTTAAGTGAGAGTGTATATTTGAGATGTATGTGGTTGGGGTTGTGGTTGTGGTGGAGATGAATAGTAGGGATAACATGGAGTTGGGTATGGAGGATATTGAGGAAAATATTGAGGATATTATGGATGGATCCCATAAGTTCTTTGCCAACCTTGTGCCAAAATTGGTTTTGGGGTTGAGATGGTCAATGTTTCCAAGGAAAGGGTGTGTTCCAATTAATTTGAGATGGACGTGCATAAGCTTAAAATTGTGAATTAGGCTCTTGCATCATATCAAGTTGAATAGGCTGCCATGGCCCTCTTGGAGCTACATAACATAGATGCATTGACAATTGACTTGCTCCATTGTCCTCTTGGTAAACTTCCTTCAACCTTGGTAACGAGGGGCAATATTTAACATCATGCGATTATGCATGGACAACACAAATGTCAACATCTTATTTTTGCTCATTTTATATTCTCAACATTTCTACTTGTTCATTTAGTTTGCTAAGAATTTCTGTTTTAAAGTCATCAAACAAATTTCCAAGTTTAGCTTGATTTACTGATCTTGATGTTGATTTACTAACTCTTGCCCTTCCTCTTGATATGTGTTTGCATGTTTCACAAATTTCTTCAAATGATAATTGATATACATCACCTCTACTCATGAGATCAAGGAGATTAGTCCATTCATCCCTAATTGTTCTAAGTAAGTGGGTTTTTAGTGTGTCACATCCCAAATGATGTAGTTTTTCCCTCTTAACATTATACATAAACCTCTCTATTAGATCCTCTAGACTCTCATCTTCTTTTTGATTCATTCTAAAGATTTATTCTTTAAGATCATGATATTTATATTTTTCTAGAAATATCTTTTGCATATCATTCCATGATCTTATTGAATTAGTCCCTAAACTCATGAACCATTTAAGGGCTCTATCCTTCAATGTTACTAGAAACAATCTCATTTTTTGAGTATTTAGTAAGTAATCATAAGATCTACAAAGGATTTCAAATTCAAAGAGAGGTTTCCAAATCCTCTGACCATAGACCATGAAATTTTGGAAGAAAAGATGGAGGGATGTTCTTCATGTGCATATTAACATCATTATCTTCCTCATTGTCATCATCTCCATCCATTTCTTCTACATTCTTTGTCATCTCTTCTTATTCTACTTGCAAAAGTGGATGGTGATGTGGCTCTTACTGCACCACATGATCAAATGGGGGTGTGGGTTAGCGTTAGAGTTTTTTTTCATCTTCATGATTGAATGAAGACACTAATTCAATGCACTTTCCTATTTTTGAAATGAAATATTCCTAATGAAAATCCTTTTTGTTTTTTTCAAAAAGTAAAAATAAATTAATCAACTAGGGAAAAAACAATTCATATTTTGACACCTCCCCAACAACGGTGCCAAAAAGTGACGAGCCTCAGTATTACAATAAGAATGCTTCAACTCCCAAGGCTACCGACTTTAAACCTTGGTTCGTACAAACTTAAGAGGTATTGGCACTATATATGAAGCATATAATGTGTCATTCCTTTGCTGTCATGATGTAATGGGGTGCATGTATTGAAATCAAATCCTAAACTAATTGCAAAAAATGAACTTCTCGAAATGGAAACCCTAACCTATTGCAAGAAATAAAGTACAAGGAAAGAAACATATTCTAATTGCATAAAGATCATGAACTAAATGTAAAAGAAGCCTAACTTAACCCTATTTATATCATGGGATGATTTAAACTAACTGAGCATGGAATCTGATATAGGGAGTATTAACTGCTGCATGCATGTGCTAATTAAGAAATAAAAATAACTATTTTTCTTTATCTTTTCATTTTATAAATGAAAATGATAATCTTTGCTTGTTCTTTGGCAAGGGAGAAAGGCGTGGAATAAGAGGGGTACAATGGTTTTGATGGCTTGGAGGTCAAGTAGAGGCCTAATCCTAGCTTCAATGATGATTTTTCTCAATTCGATCTCAAAACAGGCCGCTACAGGATTTCCTACAAGATGTCTACAAGATGTACTAGTTCCTACAAGATCCCCTGTTTTATTACAAGAACATGGCGAAATATTAGGAAGTGGTCTAGAAGGTGGAATGGAGCTTGGGAAATGTGGATAATGGAAGAATACTTGATGGAGGTGGTGGACACTACCCATAACTCAAGCAAGGGCTTCAAGATGGGTAGATTTTCTCAATGGAAATGGCAATTTTTGTTTATAAAACAAGAATTCAGATTGAGATTTTAGTGGATTTTTGTGACATTGGTGGATGAGGCTTGGATGAGGTGAACGAGATGAGGTCTCCCTACAATGTAGAAGCTCCTGCAACAGCACATATTATTTTCTGCATCTATCCACAAATTCATCTATACATGGGAAAGATTTATTAAATAACGAAAAATTACTAGTCTAAAATCCAGAAATTCGAGAACTAGTGAGCTAGTAAATCTATCAAATGCCTAACCTAATTAAGTGAAAGTGCAATGATTTTTTATTTTTATTTTATTAAATAGAATGTTTTTGTGATCTAATGCAAGTGGAATCAACATGATTGAAGCTCGTTAGCATGCTCTAAAAATATCAGAAATTTACTATTCTTTGCTACAAAGGAGTTCCAGAAATCTAGATTTGGGAATAAGAAAAATAATCCAAGTAGCTTAATGATTACTATGACCTTCCAAATATTTTCCAAGGATGAAATGATTCTTGTGATCCTGCAAAATAATTTACATCAACCATTTAACCCAATCCTACAACAAGAAATCATTAATACTAAATGCGGAAATAGAAAGAAACAAGAATAAGAGATGCATGTGAATAAGAAGTGAAAATAATAAAAACAAATGATACAAAAGGGATCTGAGGCTCCTGTGATGACCAAGCCCAAGGAAACTCAAAGACCTATGGAGGAGAACAAGATTTAGAAGCTGAACATGACACCAATATGCATTATTTTCATAAATATGAGTTCTCTCCACAAGAAGACTAATACCAATCTCCCCTAGAGGAAAATTCAACTTGTTACTTATAAAAAATGATTAGGAATCATTCTCCATGAAAGGAGGAAGATTTCCCCACCAAAATCCCTTAATAAGTGGATTTGGTTCCCAATACTAGGAATCTGCATTAAATGGCAGGGAACACATTCCTAGATTTTCTCAATCATTGGAGTTCCACAATCCGTGCCATAATTCCATAATATATTGTTGATTTATTATTTAATATTGATCCTCCTATAGTAGGGAGCAAGTCCCTAAATTTTCTTCTCCTCCAAATCTTCATAATTTGCCCAATATTCTCATAATATTCCACAAAAATAAATAATATTAGGCACAAATATGAAATTATTCATAGACCTTCTTAATGAATATATTAAAGTTAAAATACATTATCTAATGCAAAAATAGAGGTTTAACATCCTGAAGGATAGTTAGATGAGCCTTAATTTATGCTTAATTTAGAGGCATGAGCCTTAATTTATGTTTAATTTAGAGACCCATCACTTACCAACATCCAATCGAAGGTTCGACCAATAAAAATACTTCTGTAGCACTGCCACTGTCTTTTCTACCCAAAAACATCTAGCGACCCAACTGTAGTGCGTCTCCAAAATCATGTTGGTACACTGACTTGAAGGAACATAGAGGTGTTCGAAGTGGAATAACAATGCGTCCTCGAGGTGAAAGTCTAGAACTTGCTTACCTTCCAGGAGCATCTGGTATGTGGTGTTGAATTCTAGATCACTCTTGTAAAAATGCGTCCATCCCGAGGTATCATGTCCACAAGAGTTGAACACAATGGTCAATGCCATAACCGACAATCGGTTGAGGCAATATGCAACATTATTGTTGCTTCCCTTCTTGCACTTAATGTTAAAATTGAATTGTTGCAGATATGTGGACCATTTAAGATGAAAATTGTTATGTAGCTTTCCTTGTGTCTGTATGAACTGCAAGGGTCAGTGGTTTGTCTGGATTACCGTTTCCTTCCCCAAAATGTAATTCTTCCATTGTTGGAAGGCCCGCACAATGGAATACATCTATTTTTCATAGGTGGGATACTTTCAGACTGTATCCGGAAGTGTCTCATTGTGATATGCCACCAGATGCCCATACTGGCTAAGAGCTGCACCAACAACATAGTCAGAGAAATCTGTCTCAATTTCAAATGGTTGTTGCAGGTTTAGTAATGTGAGCATTGTTGTATAGAATAGGTAATTCTTCAATTCGACAAATGAATTCTGTTGGGATTTAGACCAAAAGAACTTTGCTTTCACTCCACCCTTGGTGAATTGACTCAAAGGCCAAGTGATATGAGAGAATCCCATCACAAACTTACGATAGAAATTGGAAAGATCCAGAAAGATGTGGAGCTCTGTTAGAGTGGTTGGGGCTGGCCAATCCTGAATAATTTGTATCTTGGCTAGGCCACATGCACACCCCGCTCATCAATTATGTACCCCATATATTTATCTTGGGGCATACCAAAAGTGCATTTCTCCAAATTGGCACACAAGTTGTGTTGTTGTAGGGTTTGGAGGACCTGTTGAATATGGTGTATATGCTCTTCCAAAATATGGCTAAAGATCAAGATTCCATCCAAATATACTACCACGAATGAGTTGGTGAAGGGCCGTCCATCATCCACATGAAGGTTGCGGGGAATTCTTCAACCCGTAAGACATTGAACAACCATTTTAAAAGGCCCTCTTTGTATTTGAATACATTCTTCCACACATCAGAGGGTTCAATTGGTACCTAGTGATAACCAAACTTTAAGTCAATTTTGCTGAAATGTTTGGCTCCCTTGAGCTGGTACATAAGGTCATCAATCCATGGAATTGGATACCTATTCCATACAATGATCTTATTCAACGCCCAATAGTCAACACAAAGCCTCTAGGTTCCATCCTTCTTCTATATCAACACGATTGGGCTCCCACATGGTGATGAACTTGCCTTGATGTGCCCTTTCTGCAACAATTCCTAAATAAACCTCTTGATTTCATCATTCTCCAGAACATAGTGTTAGTAGATTGGTCAATTGAGTAACGGTGCACCTGAGGTCATATTGATGGAGTGCTTGACTTGGTGGTGTAGGGGTACCCCTGTGGGTGAGGTGAAGATGTCCCTGTACTCCTCCACCACCTTGTCCTTTGCTGTTGCCATGCGAAGGAGCCTTGTCTCGAGGCTGTGGATGTGGTCACAATCTTCCTCTTTATCTGAGGGTGAATCATAAGGAAGAAAAATTTCCCGGTCTGGGAAATGACCTTACTGCATTGCTTAGCAGAGATATAAAAAAATGTGATAGACAACACCGCCTCTAGTATCCTGTACAATTTCTGACCGAAAGTAATAATAACAGAACGAGGTATAGATTCATCTACAACATGACACTTCCAAAGGTATGGCTGACCTAATAAAACATCATATACTTCTAGAAGGGAAACATCACATAATACCTCATCTACAAACAACTTAATGCTATAATGTAGGTGGCACTACTGGCTGACACAGAGATCTCGCCCTTAGCTGAGCCACTCGATGGTGTACATATGTGGGTGCGACATCATTGGATGATTTAATTCCTTAATGATCTCGACTGAGATTAGGTTCTTTTGGCTCTTACAATCAACAATGAACTACACCGACAAACCATTTACCCAAATATGCGAGTGGAAGAGACACTCTCCCTCCTCTAGATCCTAATATTTCACCTTTTGGAGCTTGGTGGTGGCTACCATCACAGTGGGTTTGACGTCAATGATCTGCTATCCCTTGTCAGGTTCTCAATCAGAATCATAGTATGCATCAGTCTCTGAGTCTTTTAGCTTAACTGCTAGTGCATACTTTGTGCGACATTTGTTCGTGTTGTGAGTGGGATTTTTATGGAACTCACAACACTTTGCAGTGTCTTTCTGTGCCTTCCCATTATTCTTAGCTTGTGGCTTCGATGAGTTGTCCTTGTGGGTTGCAGCCTGACTCTGCCCTTTACTCTGTGGCTTGGGGACACCTTTACTCTACTTCAGGTTCTGAAATCCAAAGTATCGCTTCTTCTGCTCAATCTTGGAAGCATATCGGTATGCTTCACCAAGCGAGGAGATGTTAGGAATTCCATTTCCTCCTAAATGTATTCGTGCAAACAACTATAGTACTTGAGCACCAGATATTTCTTAGAATATTTGATACCCAACTTTGTGCGGAGGGTATGGAAAAGGTTCGTTAGTTCATTCACATCTTGATCCCTTTGCTGCCATAACGCAATCCATTTATTTACTTGTCCTTATAGCTCCCCATGGGGTAATACTATTCATTGATGACATATTGGAAATAATTATAAGTGGGTGCAACTAAAATCAATGAGGGATATCTCTCATCCTTCTATTCATAGCAGGTTTCCCACCAATCCTTGACATGGGGGGTGACTTTAAGGAGTGAAAAAGTAATCTTTTCCCTATTGGAAAAATCATGAACTGAAAAAATATCCTTCCAAAAAATTTAACAATCTATCTACGAATTCTGCATCTATATGGCCTTCAAATATGGGAATGTCAAAGTTGACTTGTACCTTGAAGGGAGTGGTGCCTCTAGAGTGGCTGCTGGATGAAGATGCATTGCCTTTGGGCATTCACTGAAGGATCTAGGAAATTTTTTCCATCATCACATTCCTTTGTCACTTGAGGGCTTCTTTGAGAAATATTTTGGAAGGATCGCCTTCTACCTTATCTTTCTTTCTTTTGGCATGGGAGGCTGTCAGGGTTTGCGAGGCCAGTCTTGCAAAGGTTCAACCAGTTTGAGCCCTAACTCCTTATACCCCAACCTCATTGGGGACATGCAAAGAAAAACAAAGAAAGAGTAGACTGCTTTGATACCACTGATCCATAATTATACAAGAATGAAACAAAATACAAATATAAACATAAACATACAGATGCAACATAAATAAATCTTTATTTCATTAATATTAAAGAACTGAAAGATGCTTACATACAGAGTGGAAATAAACTAGTTTGGGCAATGGTAGCTTATCTCTAAGAAGATATGGGGGGGATACATGCCTCTGAATTGTGTTACAATGAGACTCGAAGGCCTATTTATTATTGAGAAACAATGGAAAAACCTAAACATCCATAAACCTAACCCTAGGACATGAAGTTCCAAAACTATGGGCCCTGTTGGGGTAAATTGGCACAACAACTTCCTAGGGTCATAAATTTGGCATAGAATCTCCATTTGATGCACACAATACCTCGTTAGAAAGATCTATCCGAGGAATACAACTTTCTAATGAAAATGTTAAGTAATGTATCAAGTTTTCCCATTTTCCAAAAAATGTCATTTAGGGCCTCAAAACGGCTTCAGAAGTTTAAGACCCAAAAAAATGCCAAAAATAGTAAATTGTTTTATAATTAAGGAAACTAAAAGAAACAATGGTGAGGGTCCATGTCAAATAGGCGATGGCCACCAATATCCACTTATATCATGCATATTTATGATAACACTTTGAAGCTTTAATGCCAAATGCATCATATTAAATGTTTACAAATTCAATATTACCAGGAGGGAGATGTGCTAAAGAACTTTGCTAACGGATAATTTATCCAAATGTCTGGAACATTGCGAAAGAAAGTTTTTGTTCCTTGCTCCACACACCCATTGAAGCCAAGTGATGACTATTATGTAAAACTATTAATAAGCCTTGTAGCTGCAAACTCCCCCACTCTAAAATATCCACAAGCTTTTTCGACAATTTAATTTTAAAAAACTTAATGTTTCCAATTTTTCTTGCTATGAAATTCAATAATATTGAATGCACACTGGTTCTATCCGCACGTCTGTTCTCACCACACATCACCACTTCCTCACACATATTAAAAATACGCTTATTGAATATTTGATAATAAGTATTTGATTCACAAATGTAAGATCACAAATGCACATAGTATTTTAAATCATTCGGAAAAATGAGTGCACGAAAGAATTTTGATGATGAAAATGTTAGGTCCCTATAATAATAGTGTATTCCCTTATTATTATTGTCATTGTAGCCCTTATTATTATTGTTGTGCCCATGTTCAGGGACAATTTTAAGGAGTTATCTTGAAGTTTAAAAATATTAGCAAATCTCACTAGTCCCTAATATGCAAACTATAAAATGTTTATTGATGTATTTGTATAATTATTCAAGTTTATAATGATTTTATATATACTCTATATATAATGTTGCTGATTTTTTTATGTAAAATAATTTTATATTGTAAAATTTGGGTGAGCCATTTTTATAAAAAATGGAAATTAGCGAATCTTTTTTTTGAAAAATCATGGAAAATTAGCCCACCTGCGAATATTAGCCCCTAAAATTTTCCATGCCCATGTTGTCCCCATATTGTTATTATCATGCCCCATAGAAGCCCATTATTGTTATTGTTGTGCCCATACATTATTATTGTTATGTCGACTCTGATTATATTGTGACCCCTTAGACTCCTATATATAGAAAGGATGTATTGTTCATTTGTATATCCAAGAATTGTTCATTTGTGTAATGTAGAGGAGGTTTCCCCCTTGAAGAGGCTGATTTTGAAGTTGTTGATCTATATTTTCTTTATTTTGTGAGCTGGTTGCATAACATTTGGTATCAGAGCTTTGGATTTTAGGGTTTCACTGCTTCAAACAGGTCATCGTGGAATGTTCTCTCTAACTTTTTTTATAAGAAGTTTCAAAAGCTGAAATTAAAACCCATTTGAGCCGAAACCTTGATGAACCTCGGGTACGAATTTTAGATCTTGTCTCGCTATATTTTCAGAGATATGATCCAAGGAAGTAGGGTTTTTTCAAGCTCCTGAATTATATCTCAAACAGGTCCGAAGGTTGACACAATGACATGTTGAACCTCGTACAAGTTTGCTCTACTAAACTAGTCTATAATCAGGTCATCATGGGAGATTTGGAATACTCTTTCTTGGAGAATCCAATATTTATTAGACTTACTAGGTTGGAAAGAGGACTTAACAGGCTACCACAGGATGAAACTTCAGACCTCGAAGATCTGAAATTACAAGGATACAATAGATTCAATATCGAGCTTCTAAAAATCGAAAAAAAAAAGGTGTGTAGTCTTTTTAAAATTTGCATAAGTTTGGTTTGAAAAATTGGTTTGAAGGAATTCAAAGGGCATAGTGAAGCATAATTATCATTAATTGATACCCCTAAGAAAGAAAATGGAAATACCTAGTAAGCATCCTGAAAGCTCTAGCATAACTCATGAAGAAGAGGAAGAAATGCAACATGATATATAAAAATTACGAGACCAAGTGCAAAAAATTTCACTCTCACAAAAAGTAACATAAGCTAAGATGGATGGTTTAAATAAAGACACGCAAGTTAATATGGATGGCATGGAAGCTAAGATGGATGGTTTAGAAGTAAACATTGAATATTTGAAGAAATACATGGAAGGTTTGAAAGGAGGTTTGGCAAAGTTGCTACAAGAAATGCTTACTAATGATGAAAAGGTATTAGAGGAAACTCATAATGAGAACAAAAGAAATGTTAGTCATGATTCCATAGACTCTAATGTTGGATTGAAGACCCACCATGTTCCAAAGATCGATATGAGTAAGTTTGATGGCAAGGATCCTATAACATGGATACTACAGATGGAGTAATATTTCGATCTCCATAATGTGAAAAACACACAAAAGGTACGCATTTGCGATTTTATATTTGGAACCCAATTAGTTTGTATGGTATCAATGGCTTTTCTCTCGTAAACAAATTGTCACATGGGAAATTTTTACGGAAGAAAAGATAGCACATTATGATGATACAAAAAACAACACCTTTTTTAGCAAATTGATAAATCTTAAACAAAAGGGTTCAATGGTGGAGCACATTGAGGACTTACAAAAATTGAATATAAGGGTAAAAGATATTCTAGAAGAGCATAGGATTGATGTGTTCATAGGGACTTTAAAGGATATCATCCAACATGAGGTTTGCCTTTGGGATCCTGATTCATTGGAGAAGGCATTCAAGATGGCAAGAAAAATTGAAAGAAAAATTATGGCAACAAGGAAGCCTACCAATTACAACTATAAATATGGAAGTTTTGTTGCCCCTAGCCTTCCACAACCTACAAGGTTGACACCACAAAAATTAGAGGAAAAAAGAGCCAAAGGGCTTTGTTATAGTTGTGATAGAAAATACACTAAAGGTCATAAGTGTATTGAGAAGAAATTATTTTACATAGATTGTGAAGAGGAACAAGAAAAGGAACAAGAAACATCAAAAGAAGAGGATACATACCAGGAACAAACCCTAGAGAAAGAAGAAATGAATTTTACCATATCTTGTAATGTGTTGGCCAGAATTATCACTCCTCAAACTATCAAGGTAGAAGGACATATCAAGAAGAAAAAGGTAATAATGTCGATTGATTTGGGAAATACCCATAATTTTATTTATTTTAAGATAGAGAAGGAATTGAATTTCCTCCTATATCTAGAACCAAAGTGTCAAGTGATGGTTGCAAATGGAGGAACCATAAATTGCTCTGGAAAGTGCCATAATATCAATATATCCATGGGAGAATATGTGTTGAATAGTCCAATGCTTTCCATTCGTGCTGATGTTATACTAGGAGTCTAATGGCTACAATCTTTGGGTATGATAACTTTTAATTTTCAGGAAATTTTCTTGAATTTTTTCTAGAGGGAAAGGAAGTTGAATTAAGGGGTATCGTAGGTAAACCATGAAATATAATTAGCTCTAACGACATGACAAAGTTTCTAAAGAAAGAAAAACGTGGCATAATTGCACAATTATGTTTGCTAAAGGTTCTCACATCGAAATCATCTATTTCTCCAGATCTCCAAAAAGTCTTTTACAATCATTCCAAGGTATTTGAGACTCCCAAAGGCCTCCCACCTATTTGTGATCATGATAATACTATTCATTTGATTCTAGGAAGTGTTCCTCCAAACGTCAGGCCTTACATATATCCTTATGCCCAAAAGAGTGAAATTGAACATATGGTTGCAGAAATGCTAGAGGCTATTACAATTCAACCTAGTTAAAGTTCTTTCTCTGCTCCAGTAGGATTGGTGCACAAGAAGGATGGATCATGGAGAATGTGTCCGGATTATAGGGAGCTCAACAAGCTCACTATTAAAGATAAATTTCCCATTCCTGTCATTGATGAATTATTGGATGAATTACACTTAGCAATTTACTTCACCAAGTTGGACCTTCATTGAGTATATCATCAAATCAGAATGAAGATTGAACACATTCTGAAAACAACATTTAGAACCCATGAGGGTCATTATGAATTTTTGGTCATGCCTTTTGGCCTTACAAATGCACCTTCTACATTTTAAGGTTTGATGAATTCCATTTTCAAACCCTTCCTTAGAAAATTTGTGTTATTACTTTTTGATGATATACTAATGTACAACAAGCCTTGGAAGGATCATGTTCAACATGCTGATAGGGTGCTCAAACTATTGGAGGAGAAACAATTATATGCAAAAACCTCCAAATGTTTCTTTGGAGTACAAGAGGTGGAATATTTGGGTCATTTTGTATCTCATGAAGGTGTTAAGGTAGACCCTAGAAAAATTAAATCCATTAGGGAATGGAAAATCCCCACATCCATAAAGCATCTACAACGATTTCTCGGGTTGACAGATGGGAGAATAGTAGCACCTCTAACAACATTACTGAAGAAAGACACATTTTCTTAGACTCCAGAAGCAACAAAAACCTTTGAACATCTTAAAGAGGCAATATGCCAAGCACCAGTCTTAGTTATGCCAGACTTCAAAAAAAACTTTATTGTGGAATGCGATGCCTCTGGAAATGGAATTGGTGCTGTTTTAATGCAACAAGAAAGACCCATTTCTTTTGAAATTCGTCCAATCAAGGAAAGCATTTATACAAAGCTATTTATGAGAAGGAAATGTTGGAAATACTAAATGCACTTAAAAAATGGCGACCTTACCTAATGGGAAGACAATTCAAGGTAAAAACAGATCATGATAGTCTGAAATAATTTTTAGAACAAATACTATCTTCATAAGAGAAACAAAAATGGATCACAAAGATGTTGGGTTATGAATTTGAAATCATCTACAAAAAAGGGAAGAAAAATGTTGTTGCAAAGGCACTCTCAAGAAAGGATGAGAATGTGGAAGCATTGCTTTGTGCCATTTATATTATCCAACCAGATTGGATAAACGGAGCAAGGGATGAATGGAAGAATGACAAAGAAGTGTGGGAATTCATTCAAAAGTTGCAGTAAGATCCCAATACATCTGATACATTTAACTAGAAAAATGATTCATTATGGTACAAAGATCGCTTATACCTCTGTAAGAATTCCCAACTCAAACAAAAGATTCTTGTAGAATTACACACCTATCCCTTAAGAGGGCATTCAGGATTTTTAAAAACTTACCACAGGGTTAAGAAGGATTTTTTTTGGGATGGCCTTAAATATGATATTCAAAAGTTTGTCGCAGAATGTTTGGTTTTCCAACAAAATATAGTTGAGACAATTAAGACCCCAGGTCTATTACAGCCTTTATCCATTCCAAGTCAACATTGGGTGGAGGTTTCAATGGACTTTATCACAGGATTACCCAAGTCTGAAGGAAAGAGTGTCATCATGGGGGTAGTTGATAGACTTATCAAGTATGGACAATTTTGTGCATTCCCTCATCCATTTAAATCCAGTACAGTTGCTACTGCATTTATGGAAACAATTCAAAAGCTACATGGAAACCCAAAGATTATAGTAAGCAACAAAGATCATATTTTCAATGGAAAATTTTGGACAAATTATTTTCTTGTCTGGGTACTCAGTTAGCTCATAACTCATCTTATCACCCTCAATCTGATTGGAAAACTGAGATAATGAACAAATGTTTGGAAGGATATCTTAATTTCTTTGTATATGATAAACAGACACAATGAGTTAAATGGTTTCTTCTAGATAAATGGTGGTATAACACTTCCTTCCATACTGTAGCAAAAATGACTCCATTTATGGCACTTTTTGGATATCATCCACCGTCAATCACATCATATTTAAGAGAAAATTCTAAGGTTCAAGCAGTGGAAGATCACATCGAGCATCAAAAAAATGTTCTCCAACTCTTAAAGGATAACCTGAATTTGGCACAAAGTATAATGAAACTACAGGCAGATGAACATCACAGCGAAAGAAGTTTTGATGTTGTTGATTGGGTATTTCTATGAATATAACCATAAAAACAAATTTCCCTTAAGCAAGCTAAGATGAATAATAAATTATCACCGAAGTATTATGGTCTGTATAAGGTGTCGCAAAATATTGGTATTATGGCATACAAATTGGAACTTCCTGCATCTTCCCAAGTGCAACCAATTTTCCATGTTTCATGCTTAAAGAAGATTATAGGTGACAGGCTCCCAGTTCAAACAATATTGCCAGAACTTGATGAGGAAGGAAAAATCATATTGGAACCTGAAGCAGTCACTGAAACAAGAACTCGATAGCTACGAAATCAATCAATTTCAGAGTATCTCATCAAGTGGAAGAACTTACTGGTTGAAGATTTCCACATGGGAGGAGGAAAAATTTATACAGAAGCATCCAAAACTACTCAAGCATTGAGGACAACAATTTTTTGAAGGAGAGAGGCATATTAGGTCCCTATAATACTAGTGTATTCCCTTATTAGTAGTTTCATTGTATCTCTTATTATTATTGTTGTGCCCATGTTGTCCCCATATTGTTATTGTTGTGCCCCATAAAAGCCCACTATAGTAATTGTTGTGACCTTACATTATTATTGTTATGTCGACTTCGATTATATTGTGACCCCTTTGACTCCTATATATAGAAATGAGGTATTTCCATTTGTATCATCCAATAATTGTTAATTTGTGTAATGTAAAGGAGGTTTCCCCCTCGAAGAGGCTGATTTTGAAGTCGTTGATCTATCTTTTCTTCTATTTTGAGAACTGGTTGCATAATATACAAATTCATGTGGAGGATGGAAGGATTGCAGATGAAAGTTTTTGTTGCATTACGAATTAAAGTTTCTATTTCTCCACATACTCAATTTAAATTTATATTGGATACTAAGTTTCTCCTTAAAGTTCAAATAATTTTATGTCTGCAGAATAAATTTCCCTCTGCAACCACGTCCCACATTATTAATTTATTAATAACGTGTACTATCATGTGAGAGAGATGTATGAAAAAGGAGGACCGAAACATTGCAAAAGAAATTCTCTATTCCTTTCTTAGCACACCCGTTCTCCTACTCAACACTACTTGTTCACACACGGAAAAATTCACATAGTATTCAAAAACCTTGAGTACCAAGATTCATTATTTCAAATTTGTAAACTTGTAATGTACCTCATTTCCAATACATTTTTTTTAAAGAATAACTAATTTAAAGACTTTATGCATCCTCTTCCTTGTATTCATTTTATTTAATGAAATATCATCTATCGTTGTACATCTTTCAGAATCAATAATAGAAACTTTCCTAATATTATGTTGTTACTTTCACGAGATTCTCTTCCCTAAGAATTACAAAACTATCCTTTAAGATCAAATTCCCTCATCTCTCTTCTCCATTGAACATTTTATACTAAGGGAATAGTAACCTCTCCTATCAAGACATTATTATTATTGTTTTTTATTTCTTCTAAATATATTATTCTGATTTTAAATTATTACTTTTAAACTCATGTATCATTTGTATATTAGATCCTTATGAATATATATTATTTATTTTAATGGTGGATTCGAACCATTAACGAAAATATATGGTTTCTCATCCATCAATATGCTCGATTTATATACATATACTTCACTATACTCTTGTAGATATACCATGGTTATCAATATATGAACATTAATAACATTTCCAATCCCAATTACATAAGTATTTTTATAACCTCCCAAGAGGTATATATATATATCTCTTAACTACATGAAACTTAACTTATAAAACACATCATCAAATCTTTAATAACGGGTTCAACTTGAGTTTTTTATTTAAATGTGGTTCTATATATATATATATAATATATAATATAGTTCTTTAGCATTGATTTTCATTGTGATTTATATAACACTATTAATGTAATACCTTCTAGAGTTTTCCATGCGTACACGTGTTGACTTGGGGTGTTTCCAACGAGGGTCCTTTAGAACTACCATATCAATGGTTGTAACACAATCCTTCTAAATCTACGGTGTCAATAATTTTTAGGGTTTTACTGTGATACAAACTTTATCTTGACATTTTTGTCGGTTCACACATTTCCCTTGTGACGCTCTGAGAACTGGTTATTCTGCAACTTTGTTTCCACTGATTCTTTTTTTATATGGAAGAGTTTAATCAATATTTTCATCATCCATTATATTATTAAGTCTCCTAGACTTTCAATTGCTCACTGTGTTCGAAATTCTTCAAATATTTATCATATGTAATTTATATTTCTGTTATGTGAAATTCTCTTCAAGTTCACATTTTCTCTTTGGTAGAGATTGTTAACATTTATACCATTTGGACTAGTGGTAAGTTGTTTTCTCCTTAGGGTTCTTATTGAAAGTTTCACAACGTTCCTATAATGATGGTTTATTCCAGTACATTTTGTCATCGACCATAGGAGTTATACCAATGTTGAAACCTTGTAAAACTATGTGACTCCTTTCCTTTTGGATGTTGATAGCTTTCAGGTAAAATTTTATTTTGAATCTATCGTTTACATTGATTTCTCATATGAACTCTCTATTCTAGGTTTTTAGTTTCTAATAAATGGTGGTCAAGTACTAGTTCACATGTTTCTCTTTTTGGAGTATGATTTTTGTTGGGAGAAAGAAATTCATGAGGGTTTCAGAGTCTCTATTTATTTCTCTTTCGTTTTTTCTATGGCTTGACTTCCATGTAACTATATAACGCTTTATTTACATTTAGAAATGGATTTATAACCCTCTGTTGTAATTTTTGACTACTATTTTTTTGATTTATCTGTGACTTGTTTAGGGTTTAATCTTGTTTTCAGTCGTGAAAAATGTTCTATTATTGATTTTGGTTTATATTAGAGTTTGGGGTTTCTTAAACCCTAGTTACATGTTAACGATAACATGTTTCGACTATATTCGTTATAGCCGGGTATAGTTGCAAAAAGGTAATTGTTATGAAACCAGCTCACAAAAAGATAGAAAAGAAAGATCAATGCCTTAGAATTCAGCTTCTTCGAGGGGGCAACCTCCTTTACATTACACAAATGAACAATTCTTGGATGATACAAATGACAAAACCTCCTTTCTATATATAGGAGTCTAAGGGG
>APFE031248482.1:146965-159096 GCA_000404065.3 Pinus taeda
AAGCATGACACATGGAAAACTGGGTGCACTCGGGAAGCTGCAAGAAGCTCCAATTTGTATGCCATAGTACCTATCTTTTGCAACACCTTGTACGGACCATAATACTTTAGTGATAATTTATTATCCTTCTTAGATTTCTTGAGGGACATTTTCTTATATGGTTGTAGCCGTAGGAATATCTAATCACCAACATCAAAACTTCTTTTGCTGCGATGTTCATCTGCCTGCTGTTTCATTCTATTTTGCGCCAAGGTGAGGTTATCCTTTAAGAGTTGGAGAACTACTTATTGATGCTTGATGTGATATTCCACTACTTGAACCTTAGAATTTTCTCTTAAATATGATGTGATGGATGGTGGATGATATCCATAAAGTTCCATAAATGGGGTCATTTTTGTTGCTGTATGGAAGGAAGTGTATACTACCATTCAACCAGAGGCAACCATTTGACCCATCGTATCTGTTTATCAGATACAAAACAACGAAGATATCCTTCCAAATATTTGTTTACTATCTCAATTTTTCCATTAGATTGAGGATGATAAGATGAGCTATGAGCTAACTGAGTACCAAGATAAGAAGATAATTCTATCCAAAAATTTCACTTAGAATTTTCTCTTAAATATGATGTGATGGACGGTGGATGATATCCATAAAGTGCCATAAATGGGGTCATTTTTGTTGCTGTATGGAAGGAAGTGTTATACTACCATTCAACCAGAGGCAACCATTTGACCCATCGTGTCTTTTTATCGGATACAAAACAACGAAGATATCCTTCCAAATATTTGTTTACTATCTCAATTTTCCCATTAGATTGAGGATGATAAGATGAGCTATGAGCTAACTGAGTACCAAGATAAGAAGATAATTCTATCCAAAAATTTCCAGTGAAAATGGGATCTTTGTCGCTTACAATAATCCTTGGGTTTCCATGTAGCTTTTGAATTGTTTTCATAAATGCAGTAGAAACTGTACTCGCTTTAAATGGATGAGATAATGCACAAAAGTGTGCATACTTGGTAAGTCTGTTAACTACCACCATGATAACACTCTTTCCTTCGAACTTGGGTAAACCTGTGATGAAATCCATTGAAACTTCCTCCCAATGTTGGCTTGGAATGGATAAAGGTTGTAATAGATCTGTGGTATGAATTGTTTCAACTTTATTTTGTTGGCAAACCAAACATTCCACCACAAACTTTTTAATATCTAATTTATGGCCATCCCAAAAAAATTCCTTTTTAACCCTGTGGTAAGTTTTTAGAAATCCTGAGTACCCTCCTAAGGGAGAGGTGTGTAATTCCCTAAGAATCTTTTGTTTGAGTTGGGAATTCTTTCATAGGTATAATTGATCTTTGTACCATAATGAATCATTTTTCTAGCTAAATGTATCAGGTGTACTAAGATCTTGTTGTATATTTTGAATGAGTT
The DNA here is from genome assembly GCA_000404065.3 of Pinus taeda. Taxonomy (NCBI): domain Eukaryota; kingdom Viridiplantae; phylum Streptophyta; class Pinopsida; order Pinales; family Pinaceae; genus Pinus; species Pinus taeda. The sequence goes on from APFE031248482.1 coordinate 148,400, forward strand.
CCCACACTTCTTCGTCATTCTTCCATTCATCCCTTGCTTCGTTTATCTAATTTGGTTGGATAATAGATATGGCTCAAAGAAATGATTCCACATCCTCATCCTTTCTAGAGAGTGCATCTGCTACAACATTTTGATTCCCTTTTTCGTAGATGATTTTAAAGTCATAACCCAACATCTTTGTGACCCATTTTTGCTGCTCTTCTGAAGATAATCTTTGTTCTAAAAAGTATTTAAGACTATCATGATCTATTTTTACCTTGAAGTGTCTTCCTATTAGGTAGGGTCGCCATTTCTTAAGTGCATGTAGTATTGCCAACATTTCATTCTCATAAATAGCTTTGTGTAATACTTTCCTTTGATTGAAGAACTTTCAAAAGCAATGGGTCTTTCTTCTTGCATTAAAACAACCCCAATTCCATTTCCTGAGGCATCACATTCCACAATAAAGGTTTTTGTCAAGTCCGGTGTAGCTAAGACCAGTGCTTGATACATTTCCTCTTTAAGATGTCCAAAGCCCTTCGTTGCTTCTGGAGTCCATGAAATGCATCTTTCTTCAATAATGTTGTTAGAGGCGCTGCTATTCTCCCATAATTATTAACAAACTTGTGATAATACCCCATCAACCCGAGAAATCCTCGTAGATGCTTTATGGATGTGTGGATTTTCGATTCCTTAATGGTTTTAATTTTGCTAGGGTCTACCTTAACACCTTTATGAGATACAATATGACCTAGATATTCCACCTCTTGTACTCCAAAGAAACATTTGGAGATTTTTGCATATAATTGTTTCTCCTCCAATAGTTTGAGCACCCTGTCAACATGTTGAAGATGATCCTTCCAAGACTTGCTATAGATTAGTATATCATCAAAAAATACTAAAACAAATTTTCTGAGGGGTTTGAAAATGGAATTCATCAAACTTTAAAATGTAGAAGGTGCATTGGTAAGGCCAAAAGGCATGACCAAAAATTCATAATGACCCTCATGAGTTATAAATGTTGTTTTTGGAATGTCTTCAATCTTCACTCTGATTTGATGATATCCTGAACGAAGATCCAACTTGGTGAAGTAAATTGATCCATGCAATTCATATAATAGTTCATCAATGATAGGAATGGAAAATTTATCTTTAATAGGGAGCTTGTTGAGCTCCCTATAATTTTGACACATGCGCCATGATCCATCCTTCTTGTGAACCAATACGACTGGAGCAGAGAAAAAACTTTGACTAGGTTGAATTATACCAGCCTCTAGCATTTCTGCAACCATACGTTCAGTTTCACTCTTTTGGGCATAGGGATATCTGTAAGGCTTGATGTTTGGAGGAACACTTCCTAGAATCAAATGAATAGCGTGATCATGATCACAAATAGGTGGGAGGCCTTTGGGAGTCTCAAATACCTTGGAATGATTGTCCAAGAATTTTTGGAGATCTGGAGAAATAGATGATTCCGATGTGGGAACCTATAGTGAACATAATTGTGAAATTGTGCCTCGTTGTTCTTTCTTTAGAATTTTGTCATTCCGTTAGAGCTGATTATCCTTCCTGGTTTCCCTGTGATACCCCTTAATTCAACTTCCTTTCCTTCTGAAGAAAATTTCATGAAAATTTCTTGAAAAATTAAAGCTATTGTACCCAAGGGATTGTAGCCATTGGACTCCTAGTACAACATCAGCACCACCCATTAGAATGGAAAGCATTGGGCTATTCAATACATATTCTCCCATGGATAGCTTGATATTATGGCACTTTCCTGAGCAAGTTATGGTTCCTCCACTTGCAACCATCTCTTAACACTCTGGTGCTGGATATAGGAAGCAATTCAATTCCTTAGATATCTTACAATGAATAAAATTATGGGTACTTCCCGAATCAATCAACACTATTACCTTTTTCTTCCTGATATGCCCTTCTATCTTGATAGTTTGAGGAGTGGTAATTCTAGCCAATGCATTAAAATATATGGTTGGACTCATTTCTTCTTTCTCTAGGGTTTGTTCCTGGTGTATATCCTCTTTTTTTGACGTTTCTTCTTCGCTTTCTTCCTCCTCTTCACAATCTGTGTAAAATAATTTATTTTTAGCACACTTATCACCTTTAGTGTATTTTCTATCACAACTGTAACAAAGCCCTTTTGCTATTTTTACTTCCAATTATTGTGGTGTCAACCTTGTAGGTTGTGGATGGGTAGGGGCAACAACACTTCCATCTTTATGATTGTGAATGGTAGGCTTCCTTGTTGCCATAATTTTTCTTCCATTTTTCTTGCCAACCTGAACACCTTCTCCAATGAATCAGGTTCCCAAAGGTGAAATTCATGTTGGATGTTATCATTTAAAGTCCCTATGAACAAATCAATCCTATGCTCCTCTAGAATCTCTTTTACCCTTATATTCAATTTTTGGAAGTCCTCAATGTGCTCCATCATTGCACCCTTTTGTTTGAGATTTATCAATTGGCTTAAAAAAGTGTTGCTTTTTGTATCCTCATAATGTGCTATCATTTCATCTGTAAAAATAGCCCAAGTGACAATTTTTTTACGAGAGCAAAGCGATCTATACCATACAAACTTATTTGGTTCCAAATATAAAGTTGAAATGTGTACCTTTTGTGTGTTTTGGACATTATGGAGATCGAAAAATTGCTCCATCTGTAGTATCCATGTTGCGGGATCCTTGCCATCAAACTTCCTCATATCGATCTTTGGAACATGGTGGTTCTTCGATCCAACATTAGAGTCTATGAAATCATGATTAACATTTGTTTTGTTCTCATCATGTGTTTCCTTTACTACCCTTTCGCCATTAGTATGCATTTCTTGTAGAAGTTTTGTCAAATCTTCCAACTTAGCTTCCATGCCTTTCTTTAAATCATCCATCTTAGCTTCCACGCCATTCATATTAGCTTCTACACCTTTATTTAAACCATCCATCTTAGCTTCCATGCCATACATCTTAGCCTCTACTTATTTCTTTAAATCATCCATCTTAGCTTCTGTTACTTTTTATGTGAGTGAAATTTGTTGCACTTGATCTTGTAATTTTGATATATCATGTTGCATTTCTTCCTCTTCTTTATGAGTCATGCTAGAGCTTCCAGGTTACTTACTTGTAGAAATTCTCACTGTAGGTCACCTGATAATGCAATGTACTAAAGCAAAATACTTGATCTACTTCTACTATCAAAATTTGTGGAAGCTTAATCAATTTGAGCAAGATCAATTGGAACACATATAACAGAGGAGAAGAAATCATACACATGAAACACAGAATAATACTCTAGGGAAAATACTCAGCTAAAAACCCCGCTATCTGTATTATCATACAAGTGGAAATATTTCAGGATTACACAAAGCTTTAGATCTCAAGCTATCTAGCTTTATGTACAATCCCTCACTGCGACTCATTGATGGAATAGACAACACACATGCCTTCCTTCAGTCCTCCAAGCCTCCTATTTCCTTGTGCAGTTTCTCCTGGGTTCTCCAGCTGCAACCTGTGTGATTCTCACCTCACACACAACACTGACCTATGAAACAACTGCGCAATCCTGAAGGAGATAATTCCTTCTGCATGGATGAGTTTCCTATATAGGAAAAATCCTCCAACTAATAGTACACTATCCCTTCCTCTGATCTCAACGGGGTCTCTGACTAAATTGACATGCATGAGTTATTTATGAGAGAATATTCAGTTATCTGAAGTGCAGTAGTTACATGCATGCATGCATTAACTAATTGAACTCACAATCAGTTCCACAAACTGTTGGAACTAATCTAACTAGAATTAACTCATTAATTGAACTAACTAATTACAACTCAACGTACAACTCATCTTGATCACTTTAATTAAGGGATAACTTCCTCAATCAAAGGGAAAACTGTTGCATGTATTCACATAGACTTCATGATTGATTTTATTCAACTAATTAACTCAAGATGAATTAATTAATTATTCTTCAAACAACTGCTAAGATCAAATTTGAATTTTAATTCTCAATTTTAGTTCAGGGACTAACTAAAATTGGAATCTATCCCGAAATGCTATTTTTAGCATTTCTATTTTATCATTCTTTGTTGCTATTTCCAACACTAGTACCTGAAATGCTATTTATAGCAGTTCTTGTTGCTATTTTCAACATTACTAGGTGTTTCCATTCTCTTTCTTCGAGTCATCATTTACTGATAATAATTATTCACTATGCCCTTTGAATTCCTTCAAACTAATTTTTCAAACCAAACTTATGCCAAAAAAAAAAAAAAAAAAAAAAACAACAACAACAACAACAACAACAACTACACACCTTTTCTCACTTTGTAGGAGCTCGATATTGAAACGATTGTAACTCTATAAATTCGAATCTCCAAGGTCTGAAATTGTGACATGCAGTATCCCTCTATGCCCTCTTTCCAATGCCGCCAGTTTGATTGAAATTGGATTCTCCAAGAAAGATTTAGGCCCCAACTCCCAAGATGACCTGCTTATATACTTTTTCGGTAGAGCGAACTTGTATGAAGTGCCATATGTTACTGTTTTGACCTCAGGTTCTGAAAATGATACCCAAACAAAATAAATTCCGTCCTCTTTCTTCAACTTCTTACGAAATTTCAATTTGATGCTCAGAGAGAAAGTTATGACGATTTTCTCAAGGTCACCTGTTTAGGATATAATTCGGGAGTATGCAAAAACCCTAACTTCCTCAGATAATATATCTGAAAATATAGCGAGCCAATATTTGAAATTTGGACTCGAAGTTTAGTGCAATTTCATCTCAAATGGGGTTTGTTTTTAGCTTCTGAAACTGCACAAAAAAATGATATTGAAAATGCCATGATGGCCTGTTTGGAGCAGCGAAACCGTAGAATCCAAAGTTCTGATACCAAATGTTATGAAATTAGCTCACAAAAAGATAGAAAAGAAAGATCAATGCCTTAGAATTCAGCCTCTTTGAGGGGGAAACCTCCTTTACATTACACAAATGAATAATTCTTGGATGATACAAATGACAAAACCTCCTTTCTATCTATAGGAGTCTAAGGGGTCAAAATATAGCCAAAGCCGACCTAACAATAATAATATAAGGGCAAAAAAATAACAATAGTGGGCTTCTATGGGACACAATAATAAAAATATGGGAATACTATGTTGGGTATACGACCAAAGTCCCACATTGACTAGAAGTGGGGAGGATCATGGGTATATAAGAATGGACAAATATCTCCATTGGTATGAGGCCTTTTGGGGTAAAGCCCAAAAACAAATCCATGAGGGCTTAGGCCCAAAGTGGACAATATCATACCATTGTGGAGATATGTGGTGTCCAAAGTCCTTACACACTAGGGGCACAACACTAACAATGAGAGATACAATGATAATAGTAATGCGGAAATCACTAGTATTATAGGGACCTAACAATAATTGTCTGTAGTTCTTTTGAGACTACACAATAACTATGATTTAGATATTATTGGTCAGGGTTTAAACCCTCTTGACCATAATTTTTGTATAGTGATTTGCATATTAATAAGCATACTTGTCTTGTTTTATTTTCCATATAAAAATTTATTTACTTGCAATTCCTTCTCCACAACAAACATAGATTAAACCATTCTTTCTATGGTCTTTATTATTAATTATTATAAATTATAACTCTGTAACTACATAATTTATGATGTTACCCACATCATAATATTTGGGTACAATTTTGTTTTTACATGTAACCTACTCTTGCCTTTAAATAAATAATCCTCCTTTATACAATGACTAAGTTCATTTATCCCTTTTACAGGTAGAAGGGGAAAAATGGAACCTGTAACTACTCCAAGGTAATTTCTATAAACCCTTTTCCCATTTACCCTCTTATTACTAAATTTTTCCCTTGTACTCCCTATTCAGTTTTGGTTAATAATCATTATTATTGTATATGTTTACTCTAGGTAATGATTTTGCATCCAGACAAAGTATCTTTTTTCTTTGATGTTTCCAAGTCTCATCGTAGCTCTATCTCAACTCACAAAACATTCAAATTTTCTACCAAGTCAGATGCTCCTATAACCAGTATTCCCTCGAGCATAACAGGTTTCCAAATTCCTTCTTGTCTTCTTCATAGTTGCTTCTCTTTAGTATCTCTTTTTTTTTCTTAGAAATGAGACAAAAACAAACAAACAAAATGATTTTTTGAATTACCCATCTACCACTCCTTTGGTGGTTAGTAAGTACCTCCACCTCACCAAAAGGGGGAAGGTAGTTACTAGCTCATTAATGAGCTTTTGTTTCCCACTCCTAAGGACAACCTCTTGTCTTTTAGTGAAACAATTAATTGGCTAATTCCATAATTTCTCAATAAATAGAATCATCCATATTAGATGCTTAAGACTTAATGTTGGATAATTAATTTCACCAATAATTTTGCTGCTTCAACTCTTTCAGCCACATGTACTCAAAAATTATTTTTTTCCAGGTTTCTTTATAAAAACAAAACATCATAATTACATATTTATAATAATTCATTATCAGGAATAAATTATTGATAATTAAATTCTTCGAATTTATTTCATAATTAAACATTCAAAAAAGAAACACAGATATGCAAAATTAATTACATAAAAACAACAAGCCAAGGGATATCACAAAACTGTTGTTTTTAGTTTTAACAAAGTGAACTATCAAATGAGAACTGTACTGAGTACCCCCTTTTTTCGAGGTAGCAAAAAGTCATTTGATTTTGAAAAGTGCTGATTTTGAATATATCTTTTTGTTTTTAGCATATTTTTGACACTTTAAATTTTCTTATGTATCTAATATGAACATTTTTTTAAAATGTTAGAGATTTTCATGTTGCTTGTGAAAAACGTTGATGCAACATTAACCCATTTTTTTATAGAGCTTATTTTTGACACTTTAAATTTTCTAATGTATTAAGTGTGGATAATTTTTTTTAAATGTTGGTGATTTTCAAGCGGATTTTGAAAATCATCAACATTTTTTTTGAGACATATTTTTGACACTAAATTTTCTTGTCCCAAGTATGCATACTTTTTTTAAAAAGTTGATTATTTAACCATTTTTCAAGTTGTCTTATTCTTCTTCTTGTTTTTAGTCTTAAGATGTTTGTTTTTTAAGAGTTTTCCAAACACGTGTTTTTTGTTTTTATTTGCAATGTTTTTTTATAATGTTTTTTTTTGTTGCAAAGTTTAAAAAAATAATAACATTAATATTTGGAGGTTATGATTTTTTGTATATTTATATATCATTAATTAATACTTCAATACACATAAAATAATTGTCACTACAAAATAATAATTTTAAACACTCGACAAAAAATACACTATTTGTGTATAGATATAATTAAAAAAATATGTATTTCACAACATTTTCACTAAAAATGACATGTTAAATAAAATATTCTTATGAAAAATTGGATAAAAAAAAGCTAGAAAAATAGCAATTTTTGTGAATTTTATATGCAAAGATGATGGCGTTTGAAGTTTTTTTTTGTTTTTTAAATACAAAAATAATGATTGAGATAAAATTTTAAGTATAAAAAAATCTTAAAAATAAATAAAATAAAAATACAATGAAAAAAAAAAAAAAAAAAAAACAAACAAACAACAAAAAAACATTAAAAAAGAATTTAAAAAAACCTTAAAATTAGTTTTGTTGATGCCTTGATGGTTGATTTTTAATTTTTTGTTGTAACGTGTGAAGTTATCTTAGGATAATATTTTAAACTACTATACTTTTAACATTTAAGAAAGAAATTAATCTTGGTATAATGACTCTTTCATCCAAGTATCCATTTTTAAAGTTTTTTTAGTTATAAATTTTTTCCATAATGACATGGTTGAAATATGTTGAAAATTTAAGATTTTTTGTAGTCATGATCTTTGGTTTTAATTCCATGGTTGAAAAATTATCAAAATTTTAAGGTTTCTCTATTTTATCTTTAATGCTATGGTTAAAAAAATTTATAAGTATTTTTTCTTTAACACCATCGCTGAAAATTGTTGGAATTTTAAGGCTTTTCAGAGACGTGATGTTTTATTTTTAATGCCATGCCTGGAAATCATTGGTTTAAAGACGTGATATTTTATCTTTAATTCCATGTCTAAAAATCACTGGAATTTTAAGGTTTTTAGGAGTCATGATATTTTATATTTAACGTAATTATTAAAAAATGTTGAAAATTTACCTCGAAAAAAAAGACGTTATTCCAGCATAATTTTTTTTTTTAGGGTTTTTTTGCACAAAAAAATTGTCTTTTACTACCATTTTTAAAAAATGTTAAAATTTGATAAAATTCTTGTGATGTGGGAAGGTTTGGGATGCATGGAAGGCTCTGCAACTTGAACTAAGGTTAGTGTTTTGACGTTGGGCACCATGGTGGGACGCGCAGGGGGGAGTGCTGCTCCCTCCTACAGTCAAGTAGTTACGGATAGAAGCAAGGACACGGGAAAGCAACGTTTCAAGAAGCCTCTGATAAGGCAACAGGGGCAAGTAACACGAACACGTTGGGAGGAAACAAACCTCATGAACAGGAAGGGGAGCAGCAGGAAGCTAGTAAGGAAAAGGAGAAAGGGGATAGCAGTCAAAAACCTACTTCTGTAAGGACATCTTGGGTTTGCAAACTTAAGTTGAACACCATTCCTTGGGTCATCTTGAGCGACCCTGCGCTACAAGCACATAGGGATCATATGACAAAACATGTGGTCATCTGTAAATTCATGGGAATATGGCCGACGGAGAGGGCGCTGCATGTCTGGATAAGGAGCCACTAGAAGCCAAAGGGGGAAATAAACCTTCATCTTGGATCCAAGGGCTTTTTCACAGTAGTATTCACAAGCCTAGAGGATAAAGACAGAGTGTTTGAAGGAGGACCATACTTCTACACTGCTGCAAGCCTCTACATGCGGCCTTGGATAATGAACTTTGTTCCAGAACACGAGACATTTTCATCGGTACCAGTATGGATCAGACTATACTCCCTTCCTCTAGATTATTAGTTACCAGAATCGCTGAAAACAATAAGCAACAAACTAGGGAATTTTCTAAAGATCTCAGATGCAGCTCTGAAAGGAAAATACACCTCCTTCGCCCGGATCTGTGTGGAAATGGACTTATTTGGAGCACTTCCAGACGCGATAATTTTAGAAGTATATGATGAAGAATGGGTACAGGTAGTGGAATATGAGCACATCCCATTTAGGTGCCGCAAATTCCATGAGCATGGGCATCTATATAGAGATTATCCAACAAACAACATCGAGAGAAATGTGAAAACCACTATGGATAAAAATCCTGAGGGTTTTACCAAGGTTGAGGGCAAAGGGAAAGGCAGAAAGAGGTTGCAAAAGAAGATCAACGAGGAAAAACAACCAAGCCACAATAGCTTTAAGATCCTAGAAGAAGAAGAAGGAAACAAAGAAACGAACCAGGAAATGGAGAACATTATCACTGAGAAGCAAAGGGATGAAAGCATGGAAGATATCATAGAAAACATGATGGAGATAAATAGGGACCATGAGATGACTCCAAGTGAGGTGGAAACAAAGGAACATGAACTGTAGGAGATTCTAGATAGGGAAAATCTGGATCTAGAGAAAATTCTGGAACAAGGAACGACCAAAGGAGTGGACCCCCTGCCAAAAGAGGAATATGACAGGGTTCAACAACTTTTCCTTTGGAGATCACAAACGAAGGGAACTGGAGTCAAAAGAAATCATGAAATCTAGGAACATAGAGGGATTAAAATTATGGAGGAGACACAGGCACAATATTTGAAGAACCCAGGAAGGAAAAGAGGAAGAAAAAGACATAAGGAGTTGCTGAACGAATGTGGGAAACTTTTGATTAGCTCAGATAAGATGAAAGAGCTTACCATATACTCCTTTACAAACCTTTCTTAATGAAGCTCACAACTTGGAATATTAGAGGCATAGGAAATAGAAGGAAACAAAGAAATCTCAATACTAGAATAAAAGAAGAAAAACCATATATGGTTTTTATTCAAGAGACAAAATGTTCGATGGATAAGATTAGAGAAATTCATAATAAATGGCTAATCAAGTATGAGTATCTAGAGGTTAAAGCAAAGAACTCAACGAGGGGGATTCTCACACTGTGGGATCCACATAAATTCGGAATCCTGGATGCTGAGGCATCTAGGAACTATATTTCTTTGGTTTGTCAACCTTTAGGTGATAAGAAGATATACATGATCACAAATGTCTATAGACCTCAAAAGCAAGAAGACAAACTGAAACTTCTCACCTCCCTTGAGGAACTAAGATCAAGACACCTTTATATGCCCTGGATCATTGCAAGAGATTTCAATATGATAAGATCTCTTACAGAGAAAAAAGGCAGTATCAGACAGCTAGGCGGAGACTCCATGTCCATCCAAAACTTCATAATGAACATGGGGTTAGTGGAAACTGTAACAATAAATGGGACCTTAATGTAGGTTTTAACCCCGTACAAAAATTACCTGCATACGAATTCTAAATCACAGGAAAAATAAAAATGCGAGAGCATAACACATAAAACACATATACACAGAGATTTCCCACTGGATCTCAAAACCGAGACTACCAGCTTGATTTTTCATTATATTCCTTTCAATGTTACAATACATATTTATACATGCCGAAGCATCCAATACCATGGACTGAAAACCATCGCTTCCAAAACTGTGGA
>APFE031248482.1:163801-252720 GCA_000404065.3 Pinus taeda
TTATATTCCTTTCAATGTTACAATACATATTTATACATGCCGAAGCATCCAATACCATGGATCAAAAACCATCGCGTCTAAAACCATGGACCGAAAACCATAGGTAGGTTCGCCCAACCTAATATAGGGTCGATTTTTTTTTTTTCTCGGGGCGTTGCCCTGAACCCCGTAGAGGGGGGCTACCCGCCCCCCTCAAACCCCCCGGACAGGGGGGGCTGTCGCCCCCCTGTGACCCCCCCACTGTGCAATCAGCGCAACAAAGGGGGGGCTCCGCCCCCCCTCTAACTCCTCGGTTCACTACGTAGGTTAGTCGTGGAAAGAATATAACACAACACAACAATTAACCTGGAACAATAAAAGGGGAGGAGCTTCACAAGTCGCATCTAGACTAGATAGATTTATTATCTCATAGGACCTCTTTCTCTCAGGCCCTGCCATAACAACTTCTATTGTTCCTTTTGGAGGTTCAGATCATTGGCTTGTATAGCTGGAAGCCACTTTTATGGGTACACCAAGAAACAAACCTTTCAGGTTTGAGAATGCCTGGCTATCTCATCCTGAATTCACCAGTAATATTGACAAATGGTGGAGAGAGGATCTAAACATTCAAGGCACTAGAATGTTCTTGCTCCAACAAAAACTTAAACATATCAAATCCAAGCTTAAAGGTTGAAACAAAAAGGAATTTGGCAATATCTTCAAAGCCAAAAGAGAAGCTGAGTAGAAACTTCAGGAGATCAATCAGATAAACATCACAGAGGGCTTTACAGAGGAACGAAAAAAGCTAGTTGATTATTTGCAGGAAGAATGGGAAGAACGGTGCTTGCAAGAGGAGATTTTCTGGTGACTGAAGTCAAGGATTCAGTGGATTAAAGAGCGAGAAACAAGAAGTTCTTTCATAAATCCATAATGGATCACAAGGCACACAACAAAATCAGAAAGCTCAAAGACTCTCAAGGGAGAGAAATCATTTCTCACATAAACATGGAATCTCTCCTTGTACAACATTTCCTCAGTATTGCAGAGGAGCCTCTGGGGGATAGATCCAGGTTCATCAACCATTTCACTCAATATATCCCTCATTTGGTTACCAGATAATATAACCACAATCTTAACAGGCTAGTGTCGGAAGAGGAGGTCAGTGAAGTGAACAATGAAATGAAAAATGGAAAAGCTCCAGGACAGGATGGGTTCAATGTAGAATTTTTCAAAGCATGTTAGAAAACAGTAAAACATGACATCCTTGAGGTGGTGGAAGACTCAAGAAGATCCAAAAAGGTTCTGAAGGCGTTTAGTGCTTCCTTCATATATTTGATCCCAAAAAAGGAAAATGCCATGACTACATATGGCTTCAGACCCATAGCCTTATGTAATGTGGTGTATAAAATTATTTCCAAGGTGATCGCCAATAGACTCAAGCCCCTTTTACCAGCTCTCATCTCAGAGGAGCAAACAGGCTATGTGGAAGGAAGACAAATCCTCAATAATATCATCCAAGCTCATGAGGTGGTACACTCTCTCAAAAGCAACAAACAAGCTAGTATGATCATTCAATTAGACCTAGCAAAAGCTTATGACAAGCTAAGCTAGTCTTACATAAGGGCAGTTCTAAAAGCCTATGGCTTCGATCAAAACTGGATAAGATGGATTATGGCACTAGTCAACACGACTAGTTTCTCCATCCTACTTAATGGCGCTCCTTCAAGACTCTTCACACCCTCCAGAGGTCTCAGAAAAGGGGATCTACTCTCACCCTTCCTGTTTGTTCTCATGATGGAAGGGCTTGGTAGAGCGATTAAAATGGCTAATGCTGAAGGAAGAATCCAGGGCATCAAACTCACCTTGGATGGAGCGACAAATACACATCAACAATTTGTGGATGACACAATGCTACAGGGCTTACCAACAGTCAGGGAAGCTAGAACGATCAAACAAATTTTGAATGACTTTGCTATGGTTGCTGGCATAGAGGTAAGCCTTAACAAATCAAAAGTTTTTTTCTTTAACAGTAACATTGCTATTCAAAGAATTATCACTAGAATTCTTGGGTTTCAAAGGGACCAGCTACCTTCCAAGTATTTGAGCATACCTCTCACAGATAAACCTCTCAGCAAGGAAGTGTGAGAGCCAATTATAAATAAACTGCAGGACAAGGTCCAAAAATGGACATGCAGGTCTTTAAACTTGGCAGGGCGACTTGTGCTCACACAGGCTATCCTGCAGGCCATTCCTATATTTATATTCTCAACTCTTCCTGATCCTAAAGGAGTTAAGTAGTAGATCAAGAGCGTACAAAGGGAATTTATATGGGGCAAAGGAGAAGAGAAAAATAAATGGGCTTTAGTAGCCTGGGACAAGATCTGCAAACCCAAGAGCCACGATGGCTTGGGGCTTCATGATCTTGAAACCATCAACAAGGTTTCGGGAGCTAAACTTTGGTGGAGATGGATAAAGGAATTGACAACTCCCTGGGCTAAGCTTTGGACACAAAAATATGCCAAGAATTGGCAGGAGAAAGATCACATTAGAATGTCAGGGCACGTTAAGGGCTCCCACATTTGAAACCTTGTCTGGGAAAATAAAAGTATTGTTCAACAACATAGTTTCTAGGAAATTTGAGCTGGGAACCTTGCATGATTTTGGGAGGACAACTGGCAGCAGGAACCTAATTTGTATAAGGATGAATTAGCAGCTCTCAAGAATGACACAGACAACAAAGGTCTACTTATGGTAAAATATTTCTGGGACCAGGAAAGGAATAATGGAAAATGGAGAACTTGGAAGGATCTAGGCCACAGTGAAAAGAGTCCTTTGAGGGCTCAGGTAGACTCTCTTACCTAGGATCTAGAGCATAGGAGGATTTTGGTATCATCCTTGCCTGACCAACTAAGATGGGGAAAGAACACTGAAGGAAACTTTAACCTTAAATAAGCTAAATAGGTAGTAACATGATTTAACTATCTAAATCCTGATCAAGTTTGGAAGAATCTTTGGCAGAGCCCCCACTGAATGAAAATAAAGTTATTTATTTGGCTAGTTCATCAAAGGAAAATATTAACTTGGGAGAATCTTTTGGAAAAAGGCTTCACTGGACCATCCAAATGTTACCTTTGTGGTTCACAAGAGGAGACGATGGATCACCTTCTCAACCTCTGCCCCTTCACCTCCATCGTGTGGGAATGGGTGGCCTCAATCTCTAGGCACACTGATAGGGACAGACTCAGCATCTCCAACACTTTGAAGAATTAGAGGAAAAAATTCTCAGGGAATGAAATTATCCATAAAGCCTAGACCCTAGTTCTAGGATTTGTCATTTGGAATGTCTGGAAAGAGCACAATAGTCAGATCTTCAAGAACAAAGCAAGCAATCCCCAACACATAATTGACCAAATTTTAAGGCATATCAAAGATATAGTCAGTAGTTTGTTGATGACACTTCCTAAGGACCCTCCTATGCCTCAAGATGCGAGTATTCTACTACATTTGGGTCTCCAGTCCATAAGCCCTCAGGGAATCATCAAGCGAGTGAGCCAAATAAACTCATAAACATTTGGAAACTTGCTCTATATGGTTTCTTAAAGGTCAATATAGATGGAGCTTCTAAGGGCAACCCAGGATTAGCTAGTTTTGGAGGTGTTATAAGAGATGAACAGGGGAAAATAAAGAAGGAGAAGGCCACTCGTAACATGGCGGAACTCATGGCCCTAGAGCAATGCTTGGAAATATTGGTGGATTCAGTTTCACATAATGTCATCATTGAAGCCAATTCGGAATTGATTATTAGAGCGGCCAAGAAAATATGCAATGGTACATCGCCGGATAATGTGTTGAAACACTAGAAGCTCTCGTATGTCTTTCACCGTATATACTCCGACCTGCAAACCTTAAAAAATGTAAGCTTTGTTCATGTGAAAAGAAAAGCTAAGATGGTAGCAAATCATTTGGTGAATGAAGGAGTGATTAATAAGGAGAGGGGCACCCGACACGTCTGGGAGTTGTTACCCTCGGGAAAAATGTTAGAGGACTGTCTCTGTCAGGCTACCAAAGATATGGAGAAATGGGAAAGGTTGAGATCAATGGAGGAAGACCAAGGATACATTGGCGTGAGGACCGATTATGGAAGTGCTGCAGGTTTGTCGTCTCATTAAGCACTGTATGGATTAATGGAAACATATTGATTCAGTTAAAAGCAGAGAAATTGGGGTTTAAAAGTAAATCAATCGAAAAGAAAAAGATCAACAACGTAGGGAGGAAGGACCGGGAAGCGTCCGATGTGTTGGATTGATGGTCATCACTCGACAGAAGAGTGCGTAAGTTAATTCGCAGCGAAGTGTTTTCTCGTACCACAAGTGGCATTTCAGAAGGGGTCTAAGTGGTAACTGATTTTGCGAGGAAGGCCTTCAATTCCACTCTTCAAGCGACACGTAGTAGTGAGGAGTAAAGAGGATACTGCTTTTCGGGTGGGTATTCCTTGAGCTACTTGTCCACCCGAAATCTGCGTGGATTGTTGGAACCATGAAGGGTAGATCAATGGTGGAGGGTTGGTTGTGCAAGTGGAAGGACGAATGCGAATTTACGATTCAACGTCAGCCATTGATTGTTGATTTAGTTGGACGGAGGATGTCAGGGCACTGCATTGGGATGCAGACCTGTCGTTTTTTATGGTTGTGATTGTAATAATTTTTAAATCCGAGCTTATGGGTTGTGGGTCGGGCTTTTGTGTATTACCTGTGTTAGCCATATCTCTTGATAGAGGGGATGGTTCCAAGTTTTAAAGATTTAAATCCAACTCCGCTTCAGTTAGGTCATGTGGAACATTTTTTGGTAAATGCAAGGAAGTTTGGTTTACCTTGTAAAATATGTAATGTACTTGTTTCGATTAATAGAAAGCTCCATTTTTACTTGACCAAAAAAAATTGTTAAAATTTACCCCCTCGAAAAAAACAACGTTTTTCCAACATCAACACTTTTTGTTTTCAGGCTGTTTTTTCATATTTTTTGGGGGGTTTTTGGCTAGAGTTATTGTTTTGAGTTTATATTTCCTGTTTATTAATTTACTTTGTCTTTTGAAAACCACACATCCCACGTTGATCCATCGACAATTGCGAATTAAAGTTTATGTTCTTAGTTAAATTAATTTCGTCTCTGTGGAATAAAGTTCCCTCTGCACCCCCATTCGCCCCCACATACCCCATCCTCTACACATCCTTCATTTCGCATAGATTCACAACTTTATGCAACTGTTCTCCCGCACAACTAAATTTGTAGAAGTGTTAAATGTAAAAGAGTTTAAAATGAAATAATAAGAGATAAGCACACTAGCAATACCTGTGTTACTGTCAGTGTCAGAGCATTGACCGAAGAAATGTGTGGACATAAAATTTATCCGAAGGGTTGGAACATTGCAGAAGAAAGTTTATGTTCCTTGTTTCACACACCCATTCAATCCAAATGATGAATGTTCTATGAAACTATTTATAAGCCTTGTAGCTGTAAAATAGCTCCATAAGTTCCACAAGCTTTTTCAACAATTCAATTTTATTTGAAATAAACAACAATTGAAGATACCAAAGCCAAATTTTACAGAAAGTAATGGAAATAAATTTTGAAATTCCAAAATTATCTTGGCCACTGACTCCACACTTTGCTCCTACATTAATATCATTGATATACATGTCATAAGAAACATAATAATATTAAGGAGGAGGAAATGCTACAATTTTTGGAAATGTGGAAATATGGCAATAAATTGAAAAAGTGATGAAATCAATCCCTCTCAACAAAAGGATAAGCCAAAGGAGAAGCAAATTCAAGCATGATTGAAAAGAAGATCATTACATTTTTTATTTTTCTTCCTTCTTCCAGTTGAGTTTTCAGATATGAAATTTCTTCTTTTAAGACATGCTCTTTTTCATAAAAAAATTGCAGCAACATTCGTTGATCTTTATTTTGAGCTGTGAGCCTCTTGATCTCTACTTCTGAGACACTTATCTTGGGTATCTCTTCATATTTTCTACTGATAACATCTTTCTATCCTTTTAGATTGATGCTTGATCTATTACTACTATCACTAGGGATTTCATCTTCATCTTGTGAGAGATTGGTACTTCCATATTCTTCTTATGAGAAGGTTTGAATTATCACTACAATATGTGTTGAATCCTTTGCATTGTTCTCCATCTCTGAAATCTGCAATTTTCTTCTGAGATACAAATTTTGTAACTTGCCCAACATCTCTTTTGCGGTCTCACAATGTCTCACATAAACATTATCAGATCTTGAAATCCCATGCAAGATAATAGTTTTATCCAAATGATTAAATTCATGTTTAACTCCATACTCTAATGATATAAAAATATTCTCATCAAGGGATAGAAAACATGAATCCAATTTCTCTCTCCCTGTTGCAAATTTACCTCTGTGAAGAACTGGAATTCCTTGCTGATCCATTTTTTGTTTTTGTTTTTGCAAAATTTTCTGCCAATACTCCTTAGATCCACTCTCCAATGATCAAGATGCAATCGAGAGCCCCTATTATGATACTATTTGTTGGAAATTAGATGACTTATGCATGGTTTAAAAGAATAATAATTTGGATAAGCAAAAGCACATATTAAAACCATGCATAAGCAAAAGCACATAAATAAATATCAAAGCATTAAACATAAACTAGAAGCCATGAAAATATTCAATACATGGAACACAGGTATTTCTGGTGGGAAACCATTCTTTGGGAAAAAAACCACCCTTGCTGCTACCACACTTCTCAAAATATTTTATTATGTCAAACAATTCTTTACATAGAGATTCAGCTGGCTACTTTCAAATATAGATCTCTTTCTCATGTGGATCTATGGAAAACCATCTATTAGAAGCCACCATGAGTAATGATCCATTCCCAATTACTCCTAAACTATCAAATGACTCTACAAACTCCTATCTGCCAGAAGCCACCATGACCAACAAGCCTTGCCTAGTTTCTTCTGAACTATCCAATTAACATTGGATTGAGAAAAATACTCACTTACATTTATTTTTCCAAAGTCCTCCAACTCCACTCCACTATGTGGTTCTCATTTCATATATTTTTAGACTGGAACTAGGAACTACTCAACATGAACACCACAACAACATATCTTCAAGGAACAAAATAAAAACCCAATAACTAAACCACAAGCTGCATCACAATCTCACAAAACACTACATAAAATAATCTGATCAACATATCAACTAAAATCCTCTCCACAACTAGTAAAAATGCTCACAACTAAATGCTACACTCAAACAATAATATAGAGAATATACTAGGAGAAAAAAAATCTCCAAATACACCTGCAATCAAACTCTATTTCATCTACTCACTCACTGCATAAGATGTTGGCTAAAACATACTCTTGCTGTTTGCTGCAACACCTACAAACTTCTTCATAAAATATGCATCACAACTCTTGCAATTTGCACCCAGTCTTCCTATCTCACACTCAACTCACTCCTCATAAAAAAAATCTATCTTTGATCTCTCTCTATTGTATAAATGAACTAAGGTGCCCAACTCAATAATTACCAAGAACTACTGAGCTCCACAAACTTTGTTCATACACTTGAGTTGATACAGATTCAACTCTTTGACTAGATCATACCAATAAATCCAATTCATGAAGAATATTGTTAATGTTAATCACATTCTAGAAGCTAATTTTCCGACCTTTACATGATGAGTCCCAAACAAGGCAGCCAAAAAAAAAAAAAACACTTGATGTGCGCGAGGAACGCAGAGAACAACTCACTTTAGGCCACAACCGCACCTACATAGCTAGCACGTTTTGGTTGTAACCACACTTACAACACTGTCTCCCAGTGGTTGGAGCCTTTCAACTGTGAGCCTATCTCCATGTGGTTGGGGCAGAGGATGAAGAAAAATGAATTAAATTAGCTCAGAGCTTTACCAAACTTTAGGGACACCTTCATCAACTCATAAACATACCTCTAACCCTTGTGACAAGTATGCAACTGATGACATAGGCCAAGAACCTATGAAACAAGTTAGTGACATGCAAGCCCTAATATGTAAAACTTCCCATCATGACCAACACCTCCATATCCTCAAGAAACAATAACAAATTTTCCAAACACCTCCAGCGCATGTAGAAACATCTCCAACACCTACAACAACAACATCAAGTCATCCAACACAAGTAGTAGCATCATCACCTGTAACAAACTGAAACAACATGTCTTGAATCCATCTCTACTCAGCCACCCATTACTGCACTAGGTCATGTCATAAACATGTTGACATCAATGCAAGCCAACAAGACCAACAACATGACCATTGCTACAACCCAATCACTCATCACACTCATCATGAATAAGACTACCAACATCATTAGATTGACATAGGACATATGACAAGCAACACCATGATCCTGTTGACATAATTTCTAACACTACAATACCAACACAACTGTGAGGAAAAAACAAGATTGACAATTTCATAGTCTTGACCAAGATGGTTCAATGTATTCCCTTGAATAAAACCATTGAGGTATTAGGGAACAAGCTAGGGTTTGTGGGTAAGAAATATTTTCTCATGTACCCAACTTTAGGAAATGGATTGTTGGTCAAAATTTTAACCAAATTCCTAAGATTAAAGTATGAGAAGAGACCAAAACATAGAACCCTAGGTGCTTTATCAAAGAAACCATAAACGTTGAAGAAAATCAACAAGTTAGAACTGTTGGTCCATGATAAAATAATGATTGGGTTTTTAGCCACGAGATAACATTACAGAAGAAAAAAAGTAATTTCTATCCAAGTTGGGAACAACCCTAAGGTCAATTTGAGCAAGAGAAAGGTTAAGGTCTAGCCAAATAGGGTGTAAATTCCTTTTTCTATATTGTAACTCCATCGTTGGAGTTGAGTTGAGGGATAGAGTTAGATTTGAGTTGAGGGTTTTCTCTCTTTCACCTAAGTTGTACAATGTGCAAAGTGCATGCTAAATCATTGTGAGGGCAAGGGTTGAGAATTAATTAGCTTAACACGACCCACAAATAATTAAAATACACCTAATACTCATTCACTTGGTAAAATATGAAGCAAATGTATGATATCATGAAAATAATTAAATGCTTGGTTAAATAATTTTGTTAAAAATGATCATAAAAGATAAAACCCAAGTTTCATAAGTGTAAAAAATTACATTGGATGAAACTAATGTTGACTGAGAAAACAAAGGTGAAAAACTCTAACATTAAAGAACTTTACTCTCTTGAGCATAGTAACTAGTTGATGTGAAGAAGATGGGGTTATATGGGTCTATTTTATAGATATTCATTGAGCCTTATGCATTATTATTTGAGTAATTTATTATTTTAACTTTTCTCTTTACTTTTGTTAACTTAGATTCACTTAAGAAAAGCAAAAAAAGAAGCTTTCAAAGTGACAAAAGAACTCAAAATTATCTTTTTAATGCTTGCTTGAGACTTGAGGGAGCACTGTTGTCAGGACACTAATTTGTCATTATAAATATCATTTCTTGACATCTATTTCATTCATTTCTATAGTTCTTTTATCATACCATTTATCATATAATTCCATTTCATAATTATTTATGCTCATGTGGATAAGTAATGTTTGTTCTACTTTATTTTTATACATATAGTGTTATATTGTTTTTGGTTTTTGGTCAAAAAAACTTTGAATTCTATTAAAACCAAAAAACAATATAAAGTTTTCATGATGTTTTATTCATACTAAAATAAAATTCTAATTAAAATTATTTTCTAACTTTTTGAGAAATCAAATTACTTTTTTATTATTGGATGTTGAGCATTTTATGTGGCTTTAAAGACATTTATGAAATTAAAAAAAAAAAATCTAATGATGACACATAGCACAAGTTTCCATTATGTTAGGGGCTTTTACTAGAAAAAAACAACATTTCCCTTGTTGATTTTCTTCATAATTTTCCCTTGCTGATTTTCTTCATATTTTTCTCTTGATGTTCGAGGAATATGTTCGTATTTCATTATTCCATTTTCCTTTCAAATCATACCCATATCTCAAAATCAACCAAATGACCATCCCCACTGTCAATAATTCTTGGATTGCATGGTCTTTAGATTTAATGAGAACCAAGATAAATTCAGATTCAGATCTTTCCAGTAGCGAAAATGTTAAGTTACATTCAAATGAGAGCATGCTGATAACAACTGGCCCAACACTTAATATTAATTTAAATGCTCATTCTAGATGAGGTTTTGTGACTGATCCCAAAAGTGTTTATGCATAGGTGGGTTTTACTAACCAAATGGTTCCTACACATTTTTTGGGTCAAGTTGATCCAGATTGGATCATTATATTCACTACAACAAAACCAATGATTTTGCGCCAAATTTAGTGCCAGATTTTACTGCATTTTTCTTGTAATTGCGATGAGCAACCTGGCACTAAATCTGGCTCTATTGTACAATTTTTAAAGCGCCCTTTTTTGCACCTGATTTTGCATCCAATTTAACGTCTTTTTCTGCATCTATTTTGTGTCAGTTTTTGCATATAGTCTTATGCCAGGTTTTGCATCTAGTCTTACACTAGTTTTTTCTTCTAATTTTGTACCTATTTTTGGACCAGCTTTGGTACCTATCTTTGCACCATGTGTTGAATTTGATTTAGCACCAAATTTTGCATCCATTTTTGTGCCCATTTTTGCATCTTTTTTTGGACCATTTTTTATGTCCACTTTTACATTTGATTTGTCTCCATTTTTCCCATCCCATTTTGCACCATATTTTGCGTCATTTGTTGCATTCAATTTTGCATCGTTTTTAACACCATTTATTGCATCCAATGTTACATCATTTTGAGCATCCAAATTTGCATTTATATGTGCATCTTATGTTGAGTCATGTGTTGTGTCCACCTTTGCATCTTATTTTGTGTCTAATGGTACATTCAATTTAAAGCCATTTTTTACGTCTACTTTTGTATTTGTTTTTGCACCAAGTTTTGCATCTAATTTTGAGCTAAGTTTATGCCCATTTTTGCAATATTTTTTGTGTCTACTTATGTGTCCATTGTTGCACCATTATTTACGCCCACTTTTTCATCCAATTTTGCATTTTTTTGGTGTCTAGTTTTACATCGTTTTCACCATCCAAATTTGCATCTTTTTCTACCTCATTTTGTGTCCACATTTGCATATAATTTTGTGTCTAAGTTTGAGCCTAAATTTGCATTTGATTATGCATCATTTTTTACATCTAATATGGCATCCTTGGTTTCACCTTTTTTGAGCCCCATTTTACATCCTGTTTTATGTCTTTTCTTACATTTTTTTTTTTTGCACCCAAGTTTGCATCCCAAATTTACACCATTATTTGCATCATCATTTTGCATCTTAATTTGTAACATTTTTTGCTTCTTTTTAGCACTCAACTTTGCATTTTATTTTACATCTAGTTGTCTGTCTTTTTTTGCATCTAATTTGGTGTCCATTTATGTGTCCTTGTTTTTGCCCAATTTGATATCCTTTTGTATGCCATGTTTTGTTCCCTTCTTTGTGTCAACTATTGCACACTTTTTCACTTCTAGTTTAAAACATTTTGTATGTCATTGTTTGCATTTTGTATTAATTCCTAGTTTAACATCCAATTTTACTTTCAATTTTGCATCCATGGTTACATTCGCATTTGACTTCTTATGTAGAGTATATTTTTCTTTACATATATGACCCCCTTTATAGATTCATTTTACTAATTTCAATTGCATAGTGAAATATATCATAGTTTCTAAATATCATTAAAGAAGATATCACAAATCAAAATCATTTGTAAAGAAATTTAAAGGAAATTGACAACATCCATCCAAAAAAATAACAATGTCATCATATACAATGATTCATTGACAATTTTCAACAAATATGTATAAAATAGAAACATAATACTAATAAGATCAATATCATTTTTAATCAAAACAACTAAAATTCAAATATGATTAACAGATCAAAATATTTCATGAATATCATTATTCTACGATAAATTAACAACATACATCCAAAGATGGTAATATCACCATACATTATAATTCTCTATCAAAATAATGATGATACTTTCCAATATATAAATCAAATAAAATATAATATTGATAATATCATCATCATCTTTAATCAAATCAAACTCATCGTCTGATTACCAAATCAAAATGTTTCATTGATATAGGGTAAATTTACAACACCCATCTAAACATAACAATGTCATTCTACACAATAATTTCTTCATCAAAAACAATGCATGTGCATGCCTAGCTACCAACACCAAGATCATCCCCATGATCATCTTGACCATCCTCATTAGTCTCATCCATATCATCACCAACACCACAACTATCATCATTATCTCCTCCTTCACCACCATCATCCTCATCCTCATCAGCTCCTTATATATGTTGAGCATAGTTTGGATCATCATCACGATCATCATCTTGGAAATCATTACCTATAGCATTCTTGCAAAAAAAACCAATATTACATGTTAGTATTAATTACATAACGCAACCCATGTTTTTGTTATACAATGTTAACCATAAAATGAGGTAAGATATAATATCCAATAGTACTAAAAAATAAAATGAAAATACGGTTCAAAAGTATATTGGAAATCCAACTAAGATTACATACCATAGAGTCCATCCAAACAACAAATTCAACCCATCTCTTTTGCTGCAGCACCTCCTTTTCCAAATGATTTGGAGGTATTTCATATTTTAGTTCCTGTCAATTAGTAAATAGGGAGAAATTAGATAACAATGTATTTCTTCTAGTACAAATTTTATTAAAAAAATATTACATGTTTAATATACTTAGAAAGGTTGCTATCAATGCTTTTAAATGTTTCTGGCCACTACGATGAGTGACTTTTGTCTTGGTTAACCTCGCCTTGGATGCCTTGTCCTTAAACATAAACCAATTCAATTTATTTTCACACAAATACACGTCTAAGATACTTATAAGTATTAATACAATCTAAATAATGTTTAATGCAAAATTCAATACCTAAATGCTTTCATCGCCGGCCTTGCTTTGTGCATCCAGCTTCTCATATGATTTTACAAGTTCTTTCCATACTTTAAAAGGTATGCCAAATGGTCTTTGTTTCAGTCTTTGATCTTGAGGCATTTTTTTAATTTTTCTTGTTTGGTTGCAACGAAACCTCCTACAATTGAGAGACATTTGCAATTATATCTTCTTAACCGACCAACCAGTACCAAATTCATTCTCTATGTCCTGTACCACCATCTTTTTTAGGTGAAGTGGAATCTTGGAGAATGTGAGGTGAATATGATCTCTAAATTGTTGAAGGCATGAGTCCTTTAGCCTATTTAAGAATTGTTTTCCTGCATCTGTCCTTCTTATCTCCCCTGAAACAGGGTCATACTCTATCTTGGTACCTAAACTACCAATAAATGATGCATACGCTGAGGATGAACAAGAATTTGTGGTCCCGGGAGTTGCCATCACACAGGATGTCTCAACACAATGTTCTTCATTATTGGTGTTTGATGTTAATGACACTTTTTTCGATTTTTTTCTTGATCCAAGAGAGGAGGGGGAATTTGCCGATTCTCATAAAGCTTGTTGATTACCTGGACCTAGTTGATTAGCTTGAATGGATTTTGTCTTAAGAAAATGGATTAGGGATTCAACATCCAAAGCATGAAGTTTTTAAAGTCCTTTTGTCCCAAAAACATCTTTAAGGAAGGACTTTGTTATCAGATTCTTTCCCTGCCCAAGTTTCAATGATTTACCACAAAGTATAATTATAAAATTATAATTCTAACTTCAAATCTAAAACAAATAATACAACATATTATATTATGTAATTATTCTATATAAAAAAAAGTAAGCTTACCTTTTCCGGTCCACTTGCACCTCCTTCTCCACTTGCCATATCCCCAAAGTATAAGAGATCGATAGGAAAGGATGTTCTCCCTAAAAAAACAAAGGATTGAAGGTGAATAATCTCAGAATGGCTCTCTAGCATGGAATTTGCAGACAACTTAGTTAAAAATCCAAGTGACAATTTCTGTTTTGACAATTGCTTCCTTTCTTGGAATCATATTCTCCAGTCCTAGGTGATAAAATGGTTCAAATCTTATGCTGTCATGTTTATAAAGGACCTCATGCCATTGTTTCCCCCTTTCATGTTTTTTCCTAAAAAACATTACCCTTTTTACATAATTACAAAATATAAACAACAACAACAGATTTTTACATACTTACATAATATAAACAACAACAGATTTTTACCAATTAGAAATTAGATTTACCAAATTTCTAAATGTTTTTTTTATCTAATTACAAACTATGTCACAGGGTTCGTCGAACTTGAACCTTGAGGTTTGAAATTCGACGAATCTCAAAAAAAAATTGAAATTCGTTCACGTTCCCCGAACCTGAAAGTCAAACCTAAAGGTGAACCTCATTTCAATTCGAACCTCATGCAAACCTAAACGAATTTGAACCTCAATACGAACCTAAAGGCGAATTTTATCGAATTTGAAAAAAAAAATGAGGTTCGATCTTAGGGTTCGTAGGTTTTATTTAACGATTTAGCAGAAAAACCATGGGCGCACAATGGTTTTCGGCAACCTTGTTCTCGCCAATTTTTTTGTTTATAAACCATGCCGCTCAAAGGATTTTCCACAAGCTATGAGTGTGATCCTGTGTGATTTTCCACTATCGAGTAGGGTGTGATTTGTTCAGTTTGAATTTCTGAGTGCATGTGTGTTGCTTCTGAGTGCTTTTGTTAGATGTGAGAATCATTCTGAAGACTGAAGTTTATAGTTAGCTCACAGTGTGACTCTGTGTGCATCTTGCAAACTTGTGCAGTCGAGCGAGTGTGAGTCGTGACTGTGTGTGCGTCTTGCAAACTAGCGGGCTCGCAGCCTGCGCCCAACGCTGTGTGACTCACGAGTTGTAATTTTGTAACGTAACTTGTGTGTTATAGCTAGCACCGTGTGACTCGCGAGTTGTAAGTTTGTAATGTAATTTGTGTGTTACAGCGGACACCGTGTCAGCTGTTGGAGGCTTGAGAGCTTACGTAAACTGTAATATTAAGTCCAAATTCCATCATTGACTGTGCCTGTCCGGGTGGCGGGCCCCGAGTTAGTGGCATGTGCGTTGTACAAGTTGCAATTGCAAACTTCGTGCCGGCGCAACCAAGTCCGAGCCGAAGACTATTGTGGAGTGTCAAGTGCCACTTCCAAGTTTCGAGTTTTGCATGGTCAAGGACGTTCGAACAACAACAAGGTCATTTGGTCAGCGTGCTGCATTAGAAGGCTTCAAGTTCAGTTTCGTTGTAAATTTTTATGTTCAACTAAATCCTTTGAAGTTTGAATAATCGTTTCTTTCATGAAGGATTTTATTTATGTTTATTTTTCTTAAACCCTTTAGGCTTTGCATTCTAGAAAAAAATATGTTGATTCTGTAATATACATAATACAAATACATGGTAGGCTATAGATTTATGCCGACCGGTCACAGATTAATGACGTTGTTTGGAGTTTATGGGTTTTAACTTTTGGAAGTATGTATCAAAAGACAAAATATGAGTAGTTCATCCAGTTCTGCTTTTGTATATCTCTTGCATTTCTTACCTCAAGGCTTAATGTAGATGCCATTTTGACATGCACAACCAAATTTGTGCCTCTTTAGCTTCTTCCTCTAAATGCACGCTTTGAACTGTTCTTGGTTATGCACTTCTCTCTTGACAACTTCATCAAGGTTCAATTTTTTAAAATCTGTTGCAAATAAATCTCTCATGGAGTGGAATGACACCATATCTAACTCAGGACACTCCCTTGTCCATCTTATCTTTCCACTAGCACTTGAAAGTTGATTAATACATTATAATTTCATTTCAGTTGTTAGAATTTAGTACTACTTTCATTTTAGTTGTTAGAAATTAGAACTTAGTACTACTGTTCTATGCTCTATCTGTTCCTGTGCTTTGTCCTAAATCTAGATATGGTTTTAAACTTTTACAATATCTCACTTTTCTTTGTATTCCCTATGTTTTTCATTTCTTGTTTGTTGTACTTTCTTCCATTTTCTCGTGGGGCCTCCAAAAATTTTCCCAATGAATATGGAACATTGAACTTGTTAGCATACCAAATTTTTTAGTGGTTATGTTCTTTCACATCTACAATTCAGTGATAAACATGCAGTTTTGAGTTAATGCATGGTATGGGTCAAATTTGGACCTGCTGAGTACTTGTGTAATGAGGTTTTCAGGGAAGGGTAATGAGGTTTGGTGAAAAAAGAAAACCAAGAATTCCCAAGTTATTTCAATAGAGGAAGCCATAAGGATCCTACCCAACTATACAAAAGCACATAGAAAAGGAAATAAATAGTAATTATTATCAGAAAAATACACTGTGCATCATTACAGTATTCGGTTTGAAACACGTTAATGATTATTTTTCTCATTAATAAATCAGTCAAAATTGCTATATTCAATGATCAATCATATGCTTAAAAGTCAAAAACATCATAATGAAGACTGTTTGCCTGCATACATATCCTTGAATGGATTATGGCATGACCAAAAATTAAAATGATCATTCATGATTCTAGCTTTTCAATTGGCACTGATATATTTTGATATAATCCAAGTGGATAAATGAGAATTAAGGTGTAGGAATAATATCTATAGACTATATGCAGTAATAAGTTTGAAACTGTAATGTGTGCTTCTTGGGACACTAACATACCAAGCACTATTTCCTTTAGATGTGTTGGCTTATATGGGCCTGACCCAAGTTCAGAAAAGTTATTTGGCCAAACAAATCCTGCAGCTACTGGCCCTTTCGGCAACAGCCTGCGGAGCGCGGACTGAGGTCTCACCCGAGGTAGCAGGGGAGGGTGCTGGAACTAGGTTTCCACACCCTTGGGATGTCTTGATGTGGTTTGGAGGTTTCGCGGACCCTCCTATAGCCTCGCGCTGCTCTGCTCCTACGCGGATCGAAACAGAGCTATACCATAATACTAATTACTTAATGAGTTTTTATAGATTAGATCTACCTTTTATGGTCTTTAAGCAAACATTTACCAGAATTAACCAGTTCGCGCACTTAGAAAAGATACAGATTCACATAAACTCATACCATAAGCATACACGTATAGATTAAATAGTTATATTAACCATAAATTAACTAGATCCACAATAATTCAGATTTAACACAAAATTCCAGAATCAACTTATCTTTATTCAGTTCCTTCCCCAATAAATCCAGATCCACCCTGCGCACTCAGCTGCAGGGGTCTGTGCACACAACTGCAGACTCTTCTAGGCCTCCGTGCACACATCTGCAAAGCCTCTATCTTTCTACCTCCCCCCTTGACTTGGACTTATAGATGCTTCAAGAATTTTCTTCTCAAAAACCCATTACATATCAGATCAAAATTACATACCAAAAGCTACCTTCTACCAATAGAGCCTCGCTCTATTTATACATTCCTATGGTCCACGGACCTTGGTCAAGCTGACTTACTTCCTATTATTCTATATTATTTCTTGGGTGGACAACCATTTGACTCGACTTATTTACAATTCATGCTTTGCGCACTTTGGATTCTGAACCCCATACCTTTCCCAAAATTTTGGATTCTGAACCCCAAAGCTATTACCACGGGCCCTCTGCTACCCAACAGTCCCCCAACACAATCATCATGACTCGTCCTGAGTCACTAGGCTGGTGTGACAATCTTCGCGCAGAGGTCAGACAACAATTTTTGTGCTTCACTGGTACTTGCAGCAAACTCATCTGCAATCTGTTGTACTCATGTAACGCGGGCCGCTGACACCTCAGTCTCTGCCGTAGCTTCTGGTGCATATTTTTTCTGCATGTGTACCACCTTATGCTCAATGGCAGTGGAAACTGCAAATGCCTCATCAGTCCATGGCTGGAGACATTCTTTAATCACTGCTTCTTTCTGGCGGGCCGCATCAGCTTGGATTTTCAGAGCCTGGGCCTCCTTCATCTTGGCCAATCATTGCGTAACCACAACCATCTATGCGGTCCCTCTGATATTATCATAGGCTTGCTAGAGCTCTCTTGCCTCGGTTTCCAGTCGCTCTAGGGTAGGATCCTCCTCGAGTGAAGTGAGCATAGTAAGTGAATGAGTCAACAAGTCAGTGCATTCCTTCATGGCCCGTGTGATAGTTTCCTAACCGGAGCTAATGATGCTTTTGCATTTCTCGGTGACCTCTGGGGGCTTTGAAGGCTGTGCCTGCAGATTCAGCTCCACAATCTGAAAATTGAGCTCTACTTGAATCTTTGTGACCTCCTCCTTTGCAGCATGAAACCCATTAGCTAGCTTGTCGATTCATATGCCAACAGGAAAATTGGGTGCAATCTCCAGCTCAGGGGCTTGTGAACATGCTTCCCCGACCAGTTGCTCCACTTGTTGACTCTGTGCGACGGCTTCGTCTCGTTGCAAGCTCAACTATTCTATATTAATTCTTTGTTCATTGAGCACCTGTTCCGTGCACCTCTCCCTGGCATGGAGCTCCATTGTGGCGCTGTCTTGGAGCTGGTACAAATTTTCGCACGGGAGGGCAACCAAATTGAGTCCTAGCCCCATAAGCCATCCTACGACAGCTCTGTCCTCCTCATTTTATGTTATCAATGCTCCTGTTGGAATCGCGATAGTATGAGCCAGTTGGGCCTTCAATAATTGCTCAGTGGTTGACAGACCTGTAACCTCATGAGTAGCGATGGTTCCCGTCTATGCTGCTCATGTACCCAGTCCTTGTAGCTGCGTGCAGAGCTCCCCCAACACAATCTGGTGCTCTGACATGGTGTCATCGATTTCATCTCGAGTGGCTTTGCGAATTGTTTCCCATATGTCCCCTAGGTCACCCTCAGTTAAGGTGGTCAGTTTGCCGTCCCATTTAGACGCCTTAGCCTTCTTCCATGGCTTCGTTCGTTCTGTCGGTGTCGACTGCTTTAAGGGCGCACCCATGGTGGTTGATGGTGTTCCTTCTGTCCCTGCCTCTATGGGTACCTTCTGGCTTCTTTTGTCCTTTGTGGATGCATTCCCTCCTACTGGTGCCTTTTCTGTTGATGTTTGCGCCGCCTCTCGGGCTGTCCGAACCTCCACATCCTGTTGTTCCTTTCGCTTTTGCTGTGTTGCGCACTTAGCTTCATCCTTTTGCTTTCGGATAGTGGCCTCATTGCACCCCACTACATCTGGTCCGCGCCATGTTGGTGGCCAAGTATCCAATACTGCGTCAATAACGTCATCAATGGCAATGAACGGGAGTGTGGTCATGTTTGGTCGGGGTCCTTGCGTGCTCGTATGTAGACAAAGTGCATGTCCGCTTTAATCTTGGCAATATGCTTCACCCTTTCATAGATTTCGGTGGACAGGCGGGGTTGCTCGTTAATCCATTGTCACACATTCACATCCATCAGTATCCAAAAGATCTTAATGCCCTAGATTCGTACAACTTCCCTTGTTGCCCAAAGGGAAGCGCATTTGGCGGCTTCTGGCAAATCCTGTTCCAAGGTGGGGAATTGGCTATCTTCAGGTAACTCAGTGGTAACCAGCACAATGGACAGTAGCAGCCACACATAATGAAAGGTATTTCCCTCCTCTTGGACCTCCCAATCGTTGGTCAGGAACTCGTCACAAAGGAACTGCGACCAATTGAACCATTCTCCAATTGTGCATTCCTTAGCAAGCTCAATGACTATGGATGGAACCTTGGTGTTGTAGCATTTCCGCATCACTTTCCTGGCTAGAAACTGGGTAGAAATGCGAACTGCCTTATCTGAAATACTATCAATAACGTACCCTCGTTGCCCCTTCTTGAGCTTATATTTCTTTTTTAGGGTTTCTATCATGGCTACATCGCCACTCTTATCGAAAATTTCCCGAGTGTCTCTCCATTTGCAGGGAAGCTGTGATATCCTATGAACGAGTTCGACAGTGATGTAGATGGGTTTGCCGATCCATAATATTCCATCATGGAACAAACAGAGCAACTGCCTGATCACCATATTGTGATAGGGGGCCTGAGAAAGTGGGGGATGGACAAGAGATCGAGCAGCCTAGCCTTTTCCACCTTTCTTAGCCAATCCTTTGGCCACAGGGTTGTAACTGTCCCTTTTGCATTCTCCTCCATCAGTGCGCCAGTCACCAAATGGGGAAATGTTGCTGTATTTTCGAGGTCCCAATCTTCAAATTTAATTGTTGTAATCCGGCCAACCATCGAGCTTTCAATTGGAACCCCTTTGGGAAGAGACGAAGTGATGAGTATATTATCGACTTCGTCCAGATTGGTAGGCACCTTAGCCTTCCCTTTGCTTGGAGGCACATACTTGGGCCGTCGTATTGGTTGGATAGGATCCTCGTCAGAGTTTATTTCTTCGACATATGTTAGAGAGCCCGCTTCCTCCTCGTCTCTTTCAATTGTGACAGTTTTGCCCTTTTCTTCCATTGTGAGCTTACTAAAGTGCAAGTGTCATGGCAACCTTCTTACTGATTCTAGAGTCTGGGAGGCCTTCCTGGTCCGTGGCGTCTAGGGTGATTTAAGGAATTCGACTGCCTGTAGTGTGGGATTCTGTGAATTCTCTGTGGTAGGGTTTATTGATCTGAGGAGTGACTCTCGGTATTCCTTTGGCAGTGCCTGAAACCATGAGCTTTCCTTCAACACTTTGTCATTCATCTTGCTCCTTCCAGCCAAAAACCAGGGTGTCTAACTCTTTGTAATATGAAAATTTGTGGTATGCCCCTTTGCTCGCATGATATATATGATTTCAAATTCAAAATCGGTCGTTTGCCCCCCTCATGGCTCATTAATGTGAGTTTGGTGGTTACCCTTACACCTTAATTACCCACCGCCCACTCCTCCGTGACTTAAATGGTCCGTCTTGTCATGAATACTACCTGCAACGGTCGCTTTCCATTCCCTCTCCGTGACAGCACAACCCCTGGTGTGCAGGTGCGCCTGGTGCAGTAGATCGTCTATGCACATCTTTTCTACAGCCTATTTTATAGTCCCACACCCTCTTCCAACTGCGTGGAGTGCTAGGACTGTGCCTTCTATAGATAGTCAGGTGGTCACACCCGTCGTGCGAGCCTGCCGCTTCCTTACTAACCTGGGCTGTGAGCACCATTCGCATTCCTTAGAGTCTGATAGCGTATCACAGTCTATGTTTCTGTGTGCCCTAGGGTGCAGGCACAACCATGCTAGTAGGGTCGTGGGTTATTAGACTAGTATAGGAGAGCCAACCATGTTCTGTTCCTTCACTAGCTCTTTTGCGTAGCCCATGTGTGTGACTTCTAATAGTAGCTTATCAACTTCTTCATCTAGCCTCGCACTTTTCTCTTAGAGTCTGGCCCCCATTTCTTCTAACTCACGAAGTCTCCTTTTACTGTGCCGAACAGCTTCCCATAATTGTCGACTCCCGTCACGTAGGCCTTCGGGTGCAGGCCGGATCGTGGGGAAAATGGCCCATCCGGTCATGGATAGAGATATATTGGCATACCTTGCTCTAGGTATGGTCATATTGGCCCAGCAGACCCTTGCTACATGCAGACTCAGTTGGGGTGATGATCGTGCAACATATGGCCATGCCCTTTGTAAATGGATGATTGCCCTGTTCCAGTGTCCACGTCCCCCAATCCATACATGACACTGTCTTCTTCCTCTCAGCTTCCCCTGTGCACGTGGCGCTTCGTCCGACGCACCATGCTGCTCCTGGGCACTGGTCAAGGTGCCATGGTTGACATACTGCCGCTCATTGGTTGCACCGCTATTTGCTGACAAGGCCTTACTTCAGTGGTTACACGCCGCAATGATCTGATCATCATATTACAATTGAGTGTGGTGAATTCTTGCAATCTATTCTGCCATCTTTCCATCTCCTCCTCTGTATCGGATGTGTATGAACTATCGCACTCCCATGAAAGTCTTCCATCCGCTGAGGGATTCATCTGACCTTGATCTTTCATTGTTATCTGGCATATGAAGTCTAGTGCATCGTCTTATACGTCATCGCACACCGGCTTGGTGTAGTGCTCTCCTTCCACCGGGTCCAGCGGGACAACTACCTGTAGTGACTTTTTTTCGAACGTCATTTTTCGCCTCTTCAAGTTGATGACCCCATTCATGTCCGTGGCCCAATCAATTCCTAGCAACGTAGGATAGGGATTCGTGTCATCCACAATTTCCATTACCTCAAAGTTGGTCTACGTACTTACGCCTTCGATGTCCACTGTCACCCCTTGCAATCAGCCCATCAATATGATCTTTTGCTGGTTGACCATCCATAGTTGAATAGGTGATCACTGCAGTGCGGACCTACCCATGTGTTCCCACGTTTGGTTAGGTAGCACATTCGCATCTGACCTTAAGTCCAGAATGACCTGGTCCATCTCGTATTCACTAATTTGCGATGTCATACACATCTCTCATCCAGTACGCAGAGCATGTCTTCCTAGTTTCTGGACTACGTGTGGCTCGCTCGACCCCGCGCACTTAGTGATTAGCTCTTGTAATCCTTTAACAGCTGTACTGTCACGTAGCAACTTCATACATGTCTCTAAAAAGGTAGTAAGCATAGAGGGATCCATCCTCGACTTAATTTGGTCCCTCCTACCTGGAGTAGAGACTTCCGTGAAGCTCTTCAGAGCTTCCTTCGATGTCTTCGTCCCTTGGTCCACTTCAAATTTGGGTTTCCTTGCAGGGCTATCACGACCCTTCACCTCTTTGGTAAAGTTGTTCCACGCATCTCCTCCCGTGGATGTGCCACTCCTCACTACCATATTTATGCTGGGGTCTTCTTCACGTGATTCCGACCTCATCATTTGAACATTTTGGGTTGGGGTGGGCTGTAATACTCCGTTTTCACGGATTTGGGCAATTAACATTGGGCAATCTACCATTTCATGGTCGAACTGCTCATAGTGGGGGCAAGATATCCTCGTCGGGTTAGTACAGTTGCGAACGTAGTGTCTTGGCTCTCTGCAGTTATAAAAGATCAGCTGTTCGCGGCCTCGCCCAGGCTCCATTCCCCTTCCTCGGTCGTGTCCTTGAAATCCCCACATGGCCCTACGAATGGGTCAAACCCTCGAGCTTTAGTTTGTATTCGATAAGCTGGGGTCATTTCCATCATTAAGTTGTAACTCCAACATGTTCACTCATCGTGACCCACTGATCTACAAAAGTTGCAATACAGCTGCTGCGGGGTCTGGGTATACTTCTGCAACAGGTGGCAATTGTTCGTTGCGTGCTTTCCACCTACCTGACAAATCGCGCACCAGAGTGCGGGTGCCACACTTGGCCTTGATTGTACCTCCAGTTTTAGCGGCATCGGCCACCCTGGCTAGATAGTTAGCAAAGATGGGGCAATGGTCTTTGTCGTGTGCTTGGCTTTTGCATTTAATGCACCCTACCTCTGTATGCACCTCCGATCGAGTTGCCCTTTCTTGCTTCAAGATTTGCATCTCTAAGCTCAGATTTTGTAGTTGCATGTGGATCTGTTGCACTCCCAACCCTGGATCCTGTATTCGGGTTTCGTGCAATCTCATCGTGGTTTCTAATGCTTCGGCTTGGGTTGAGATCTTTTTCTGTGATAGCGTCGTCCTTAGATGTGGTGTCAAGGATGCCACAAACTACGTGCAATGCTGCGCATCCATCAATGTCATGTTCCTCGTGGATGGTGGTTTTTAATCTCTGATCTAGATCCCATGGGGTTTCACCTGGTAGCATCGCTATTTCTTTGAACCCAATGACGGACTGTGTCTCTGATTTTGGTCGACCAAATTCCTTATCCAAGGCATCCTGAATCGCAGCTATTCCCGCATTCGGATGGTCGCTTGAGTACTTTATATACCACGTCAACACGTGGTCCTGTAGTGCGCTAACCAGGGTAGCCTTTTTTATGTTATCATCTGTTATGCCTTGGGCTTCATATACAGTCTTTACCACAAACCAAAACTGACCTGGTTCCTCATTTCCTGCACCCTTAAATACCAGCAACTTGACTGCACTCACCATCCCAACCTTCGGTGGTGGCTGAGGTGGAGGTGGAGTGGGCGAAGATGGATTTGAACATAAAAATAGTGAATTAGAAAATGTGATATGTTTTCCTTAGCAGCCTTATAGAGGAGATGAATAATACTTAGACATGGCCACCCCCCATTCTAGTTGTTCGCTCAAAATTCTATCTCAAGCAGATGTGTTCCAACCTCTTTTAATTCTTGTTATAAAACCATTTTTTTATAATAGTCATCAGTAGTAGTCTAGTACCAATCCAAACTTTTGAACAACATTAGAATTATTCCTAGAAGGAAGAAGTCTATGCTCGATAGGAGTTGGTGGTGGCAACTTGTTGGTTGGGAGGAACAAGCACTCTCCCATAGATTTCCCAAAGGAATTTGTAAGTTTTTATTTGTGCTTATTAATAGACTTAAGCTTATTTTGAAGTGGTATATTGGTTTGTTTTCACAGCAAGGTTATTTTGGTCAAATCATTGTTGCGGTATCTAAAATTACATGAAACTTATATGAGTTTAGTATTTGCATTAGGATTCCTAGAAAATCTACCCATGTGAAAACCTTAATGTTGTAATATCTACCCATGGTGACTTGAATAAATGTTTGGATCTTGATGCTGAAATGACACAGTTGTGTTTTTACCTAAAGTTAAACATATATATTTTGTAATATTTTACAATCGCTTATGGGTTTATAAAATTTCCTCTCTCCATCCCTACCAATGATGTTGGTATCCAACTATGCCAATGATGTTGGTATTGGAGTTGCCCAACACAATGCTAGTTGTATGCATATCTCATCAATATGGATTATTAGGAATTTGTTCCATGGGTTGTGGGTATCAATAGCCCACCAATGGTGTTATTGGTTGCAATCTAATTCAGTCGTTACTGATTCACATGCATGGGGAACTTGAGCCTCTGTAGCCGGTGGGGAGCATGAACTCACTAGGGCAGGCTTTCTTATCTACTCTCCACTATGCCTTGCGTAGTTTGCACCAAATATTCATGGTCCAATACTGGGTGATCGAGAGTTTTTTTGCTAAACCTATTGAAGGCCAACCCTTTGTTCTGCAAAAAGGTGATGCACTGAATGATACAAAACCAAGCATATCGTAATTCACGTTTATGTTTGGCTGACAATTTCCATAAATTGCAGGAAGTACTTATTTATTTGTGGTTTGTAAGTCACTTATTGTTTCTTTATCAAATGAAATATAATTGATATCTCATCCTGCAGAAATAGTACTACATCCATGGTTTGTAAAATGATCAATGATTTATATCAAACCTCAACATTGTTGGAGAGCAATGGAATCTGTCACTTTGACTTTGTTCTTGTAATATTATTACAATAATGTGTGGAGAAACATGGTTTGCTAATGTTTTGAATAAATTGTTAAAAAATAATTATTTAAAATTGATTAATTAATGAAGGATTGCCTTATGGATCCACAACTTTAGGGAAAACTTGCTTTCTTACTAACGTGCCATGAAATTTCAGCCACCAGTTGAAGGCCAATAGGATCTCCTAGCAAGGGTATGGTGAGATAAGACTAGGGGTAGCCTGTTGCATGTTGTGGGAAAACTATAGCTAGCTGCATTGATTAATTGATGAAGGATTGCCTTATGGATCCACAACTTTAGGGAAAGCTTGCTTGCTTACTAGCATGCCACGAAAGTTGAGCCACCAATTGAAGGCCAATAGAATCTCTCCTAGCAGAGGTATGGTGAGATAAGACTAGGGGTAGCTTGTTGCATGTTGTGGGAAAACTATAGCTAGCTACATTGAATTTCCTAATATAGTATGCTTTAATGCGTCACTTTCTTTTGGATTATCTGACTTGCTTAGAAGGTCAAGAATGTTTTGGCTCGACATAAACAATTTATAAGTAGAAATTGAACATCTCAGTATATTATAATATAAAAAACTAATAAAAGTTGGTGGACCAACAAATAGATAAATTACTTAATAAAAAACTTGAACCAAAACCTTACCTTGATAAAGATGTTGGTTTGTTTGAACAAGACACTTAGACATGTTTGTGGCACTGTCAAATACAGATGAGTTTGCAGATGAATAACCTATAGAAAATCGTTTAGGATCTCCTCCTCCCAGTTTTTCTCTTAAATTCGTTTGTAAATTTGAATTCAAAACATCTTGCAAAAGTAACAATTACTTACTACAAAAGGGCTACAAACAAATCAAGCATATGATATCAACAATATAAGCATGAATTATTTTCAATTGAGATAAAAGGATGCACAATACTGACAAATTTTTCTTACAAGGATCCACAATTTTCATAGATTAGATATTTCTTTCAAGTCCAAATAGACTGAATAAATTTAATACCTCTCTCACATTCATAGTATTGTTTTGTGAGCATGTCCTAAACACCTTTGACTACAAAAAGTTTGCCTATTCAAGAGCCTTTTTTCCCTTGAGAATCCATGTTCACTATTCCTCTCAGAGATGAGTCCCGTTTAACACTTTCTGCATGCCACTGGTTCATTGAATCCATTCCTACTGTCTGCTGGAGAATGTACCTAGGGGGAATTCTTAGCATATCATTTCTAGAACTTTCACTTGAACCAGTATTCATTTTACTTACCCGGCCATATCACCATTGATTCAGTCATATTGATCGATTTTAGAGACCTGGGGATGTAACAATTCCCATTGATTGTACTATGTGTCAACCATTACTACAGTTTAGAATTTTATATGCAATGGTAAAAAAATTCAGAGATGCCTTCTGCATTACTTGCTAAAAAATGCTACATATTATAATTTCAATATTTAATTAAGATAAGATGATGAGAACAAATGGGAGTCATACTTAACAAATAAACAAGGAAGAATTGCTAAATAATAAGCAGTCTCTATGGTCATGTTGTTACCTCATTATATGTGGTCTGACATTTGCTCTCAACCTTTTGACTGACTGGACATAGTTAAACAATTGATAGTAAGTGAAATAAACCCTCGAGGCCAATGTGAAATACAAATATAATTACAAACATGCCCTAAGGACACCATGTATAACAAATAGAAACATTATTTGCCAGTGGATCAAGATTTTTTTTGAGTTAGTCAACCACAGGGATTAAACAAAACTCCACACATATTAGCTACCCACATTCTCTCCATGGCTAGAGATGTCCACACCTGGCTTGCATTTGACCTCCCTCTGTGCCCCATGACTTCCATTATGAGAACAAACACATACAAATCTACTATCGATTTATACCAATTCCATTACCTCCAGCAACATAAAGACTTCCATCCATCAACATGTACCAAAAGAAAATTTCAGTCAAAAAAAGAAAGAGAATAGGTGAATTGTGAGGATACACCTTTCATGCTGAACTATCGGAGTCTCCTCTCACCCTTCTCCCCACCAGTGACTCTAGGAACTCTTTTTCTCTTCTTTGTGCTGTTCAAGTGCAAAGGTACAACCGATTAGTAATGCTATATCTCAAACATGACAAATACACAACCACAAGAAGCTAGCAACATAGAGTAATGAATGAGACTCACACTGCAGTATCTGAAGAATCTAAGTCCTACTGATGAATATCTAAACGTTGTACCCTTGCCATATGATTGTTTCTGGAAGGTGTTGCAAATTGCTGCATCACTACCTCTTGATACACAACTTGCACTTTCCACAGAAATTGATTGCCCTAGTGCACTTGCAGAAATTCCTAAACATCTACCAGCAATTGCATTTGAAGGATATTCTCCCTCCCCTTGCTGTAGAGTTGATTTATTTTTGTCAACATTCATTCCTGCACAGAATAAAGTTAAACATTTGCTCAAATTAAGAAAGGAATTAAATGTCTAGAACTTTGTTAGGAAAGAAGACTAAAAGACATTTACAATGTAAACTGCCATTAACAATTGATAGTAACTGGCAAGCATGATCCTTCATTTGCAACTTTTCTCTTCTTATTAAATCCAAACATGTTTCTATAAATAGAAGGCTAGCCACTTCAACACCTTCACTGTGCTGGTAATCAATACTATGATCCGATGTCCTTTTTTCCTAGTGCAATATTATAAAATAAGTTTGTATTGTCAAGACCTGACGTCTTCTACAGGGGTAGAGGGGAAGAATTTGGTAGGAGTAAAAAACAACCAAGGAGAGGCCTAATTTGTTGAGCCTTGTTGTATCCAAATATATAAAACTTCTGAAACTTGATTGGTTTTCCTAATTCTACAATTTCTCGCTATGATTTGGATGATAGTAATAAAAGCATGTCTTTGCTTCAGAATCTCTCTCTCGCGGGGGCTTACCTCCTAGAAAAACTTTCAATTAAACTTCAATTTTAGCATCTCCAAATGAGGCATGAACAACTCTTGAAGCAAACTGGGGTTGTATGAGTAAAAGTAAAAGCCTTAGAGTATCATTTTGTTTCTAATCCTTGGCATTGACTGAAATGATTCCAAAAAAGAATTGGGACCAAATAACTAGCCTTCAACATGTTTCCATATGGCTTATCTAGATTCTAAAATACAACAACAATGCATATTGATCTTCTGGAAACATAGAAAACATAACACCACACTTCAACAGATTAGTAATTTGACAAATATGAAGGTAGATATTTCTCATCATAGTTTGCATTATGGTCCAAGTTCAATTTAAGTAGCATGTTAGTTTTAAATTTCTTATGTGGAGAGGCATTGTAGATCTGTTGTATTGTTCTTTTGTTTTACAATATATTGTCATGTCATCTCTGAAGGCCAGTTTCACTAATTCTATACTATTAGATATGTGGAGGATAAAACGTTTCAAGAGGTCAAACAAGCATCTACATGACTTCAATAAATATATAAAGTATTTTATTTATTGTAAGTGAAGAGTTTCATAAGTTAGATGGGCTCCTTACAATAAGTTTCATATTTGGATACAAAATGTAGAATTGAGTATATTTGGAGTTTCATAAGTTTCATAACTCATAATACATGACATCTTTTATGTGTCCTATTTAAAAATTTATACCAATACCTAGTTTAGATTGGGTTTCCAGTTCTCAACGAGAAAGGCCAAATGGTATTAGAACCCTACAACACTTTGCACACCTAAGCCAAATCACTAAGATTTGGACAGATAATTGAATACTTAGTAACGTGAAGAAACCTATCTTGGGAAAGCCAGAGGTAACGGGTGGAAGAGTTTCATTATCTACCAAGGAGGATGACTGATAACTAAGTTTGCTTGGAAGATTGAATCAACTCCAAAAACATGGCAAAAAGGTTGGCTTTAGGCATTGGTCTGCAATTTGCTTAGAACTCAAGCATCAAGTGCCATGGGAGTTCAGTGATCATCTTAGGCATTATGAATAAGGTCATAATCCCAAGAGAAATTAATATCAATAGGTTAAACCTTTGGAATAAAGAAGTGATTAAATCTTTTGAAATCATTTATTTTACACGTTTAAGGGGAGGTATAATTTCAACCGATGTCTGTATTGATTCAGTATTTGAAGCAACTTCTGGCAATGGCAGGTTTTAGTCTTTGACTCAAACATACAAATGAAAAATTATGGAAAAAAATGAGGCATGCATTGAATTTGTCAGTAAAACAGTTGCAAAGATTGTGAGATAGTTCTTTTAGTAGAATTGTTCCTATTCATAGTTTTTATCTTTTAACCAAATAACTCCAGGTAAACTCCACTTCATAACAATTCTATGGCTTCCTTGTCACAAGAAGAGTCCAAAAGTGGTTATTGTAACTCTGGTCATACAACTGCCAATTAGCTTCTATGAAAAGTAGATTGGATAATATTGTTTTATTCATTTGAATTCAAGGTAAAACTCGTCCAAATTGCAAAAACGTATAAGAGATATCAATTTGTTATAAACACTACATATTAAGCTCCCTCTGCTGTCTGTTGTGAACTTTTGCATTTAGCTAGCCAACCTGTTATGTCAAACTAAACTAACTCAACAATCAATTTTCTAAACTGATCCTTAAATGTCAACAAGAAATTGCTGGAAGAATCAACTTTAACGAGACATTCCTTCCTCTTCTTCTTTCTCTGAGCCCTCTTTATTCCAGCACCAATGGAAGTGGTGCCTATAGCCTGCTGATTGGTAACAGGAAGGGTACTTTCATTATTTTCAATAGTATCGTGGACTACCTTTGTAGCCTTTTGTTTTGCAGCTTCTTGATGAAGTATAGAGGGATCAATGGCCAGTAGGACTAATAATAGAGCTAATAATAGTTTTCTTTCAATTTAATGAAAAAATCTCTAATCCAAAAAGTGCAACCCAAGCAGGAACTACTAGAATAGTCACCACTGTCACTAAAGCAACCTATCCTCTCATTTTTGGTTGACTCTTCCCCAACTTAAGGACTACATACCTTTGTCTTTCATGATCATTGGAGGCTGCTTCAAAGCCTTCTTCTTGATCTCACAGTCCTGGGCATTGTTATTGCCTTCAAGGTTTAATTGTGGGCTTGCTTCAAATGATCCAAGACACTTAAAAATGCCTCTGTTCAGGATGCCAAGCTAGAATAAGGCACAAGTATATTTTTATTTTTTAGCCATAAATATGCGATTTCCACTCTATGTTTAATAGACTGTGAGGCTTGGTCCAATGTGGATATTTAAAGGGATTTGTACTACCAAGGAAAATTCCCTCTAAGTTTAAGAGGCAGTGAAGCTTGGTTCAATTTGGATATTTAAAGGGCTTTCTGCTGCCAAGGACAATTTCCAGCTTGCCATATCCATTAAAAAAGGGGCAGTGGTCTATATTTCTAAGGTGCAAACATGTTGGGTTGCTTGACATCAGTAGATATATTGAATCATAGGTTTGTTGGGAGGATGCCTCACTTGCTGCACATTTAAAACAACACATATACAACATTTCTTTGGGCTGTTGTAACAGATATATTACTATTGTGCAAAATTTGTTTCCAAACTGTTTGAAAATAAGCTCATGCTTGTGTAGTAGTTTATATTGATTTGCTTGAATGAAAGTTTCACGTGTGTGTTTGTGAGCAATAAACAGTCCCTAATGCTTGGAAATATATTCCAGATGTTCTTATGTGCATTATAACCATGTTATGTGAGTTTTAGCACTGAAATTTCTTATTATCTTGGGCATTAATAGATGAGTAGAACTGCATTCTAAATGGTTGATAAAATGGTGTGCATAAGTTATTATTCACAGTTTATGCCCACTTCAACAAAGAAAATGCAAATTTGGGTTTTCATAGCAATATTTGACATACTGTTTATTTTTCTCATTCAGAACCAAAAGTGGAAATTCCATAGTATGTCTGGAAATACTTGAAAGACCTGCAATACTTTTTCTTTAATTCAGATGAAGTGTGACTGTTATCATTAATGGTCTTCGTCAACCTTTAGTCATTCACTCATTGTAAAATATTTAAAGAATAGTTACTTAGAATTAATTCCCTATTTCATGCTTCAACCCACTAGGATCATGGTCTTTTCATAACAGTTGCAATTTGTGGATAGTTTCAATGGTTACTCTTTCAAATTCAAGAAAATAAATGCATGAATGCGTTCAAGTGTTGGTTATGAAATGTTGTTATTTCAAGCTGAAACTTAGATTGGCTGTTTGTATTTATTACATGCATTTCACATCTGAATAGATTGTACCTTATCACTTGGAATTACAACATAAGAAAGTCTTGGTTTTGTCACTTAGGTTTCCAAGTAGTTTTCCTATGAGATATATTGTTGAATGTATGAAGAGATGATGTAAGAAAAGCACTTGGCACATGTCTTGTTGAGCAATTTTCAGCAATTGATAGAGCCAAGTGTTGCCTTTATAGGCAGTATAAGATACACATAGAAACTTTACTTCCTTTTATGGTTATTGCCATCGAGATATATAACAAGAGTCTTGTTCAGGGAAGCCTCCCTTGTGGTGATAAGATAAACCTTGAAGAGTGTTATCTGCTAGGTTGCACCAGGAAGAACTTGGAGACCCCATGGTCCAATGTACAGGGCACTCATCATTTTTTTCAGAAGACCAGGAGTTAACAGGCACCTGTTGACCATTTCTCTCTCCTCTCTATTCTTCTCCCTCAAATTTCGCAACCCTGTGGGGAATTGTATTAAATGTCACTAGTATGATGACCTTTTATAAAAGGCCTAGAAAACTTGGGACTGGATCGTCGAGTGAGTACACTCTAGAGTGTTTTTTCACCTAGCTAATTATTCTTGTTTTTCAACAATGAATAATTAACTGTGTTTTTTCAATCACCTACCTCCAAATCTAGAGTGGTGGCTTTGATGATTGAGCCCTGGGTATGTCCTAATGCCTAGATTCGATGTATATTACCATACTAGGACATATCTAAAGTGTCATGAAATTTGATTAAGTTTTGATATGATTTTTTTAATTTATTAAAAATTCCCACATAATGGGATTGTTAATTAATTGTTCAATTTTTTTTAAATAAATGAGCCTAAAATATGTTGGGGCTCGGGGGCTTATAAGTACTTAAAAAATATGCTCTCCACCCCAACATTCTTCT
This sequence comes from Pinus taeda, assembly GCA_000404065.3. Taxonomy (NCBI): domain Eukaryota; kingdom Viridiplantae; phylum Streptophyta; class Pinopsida; order Pinales; family Pinaceae; genus Pinus; species Pinus taeda. The sequence continues at coordinate 196,393 of APFE031248482.1, forward strand.
AGAGTCCACTTTGAGGGTCAAAAAATGACTTCTGGCCCCTCAAAATCCTTTTTTCCTATTTTAGTGGTATAAAGTGGTGACAAAAATTGAAAAAACATTAATGGTGGACAAAATAAATATGTCACAAGTGGAAATGATGTGGAAAAACAAAGTGAATTCAAAGACTAAGTTAATGATGACTTGGACAGCCACATAAGAGGGCCAAATCTCAGTGCCAAGTGGAGGAGAGAATTTGTGCTTGCTACAACAGTTTGGGGTGACCAAATCCCACCAAATGTGGTCCATCTTTAGTTAGAAAGAGGGCCGAGTCCATCAAGTTGAGTGCTGGCAGTCAAAGGGCAGTAAAAATGGGAGTTAACTCCCCCCATCTAGCCATGTGTTAACACATAGCTAGCGACCATCTATTACAACCCACGTAGGCCAGCCAAGATCCTCCACGCACAGGCCTGTACATATGTCATTTATTGGAGGATTATTCACAACAGTTAAGCACATGTTTTGAGGGAGTTTGTCTCCCATTCTCTACGCTCATCTCATATGTGGCTAGTGTTATCTCTTAGATTTTCTTTTGAAGTTATTGGAAGAAGGAAAGGATCTGAGGTAACCACAAACCAATCTTTTAAGTACAGAATCTAGCCAATCTATACTCAGAGAGGGCTCGCCCCTTACGATTTAGCTTTGTTTGAAAAGATTTTAGGCTAGTTATAAATGTTCAAGGAGGTTGCTTTGTTTGAGAATGGTGGAGTTCTGAAACAAATGGGAAAACTAGGCTTTTAGGCCATTGGGCTATGGAGTCAAACAGGGATAATTCACTGGATCAAGTCAAATTACTGAGGTAGGATTTCAACAGGTAGTATAACAGAGTAAAAACAGGCTTTAGGGCTTGAATGGATGAATTTTCTACTCAAAACTAGAGGGAAATCAAGAATCCTCAAGTTAGGATTAGAAATAAGAAAGGGAGATAGATCAACCATCATAAGGCAATTAAGAATCCTATACCAGGGACTTATTAAAGAAAAACTACAGGGGTAGAGGAGCAGTTAAGAATTCCTTTACCAAAATAGTTTAGAAGAAAATATATAAATGGTATATTGTTGATAACATAGAGCAATAATGCTAATTCTGATATACTTTGACTATTTTACCATTTAGATTTTAGATGCATGAAACATTGAAACATATAGAAAACACATAAAATCACATGGAAAGAATACTTATTTACAATTAGACTGCACGAGAATATGATGAAATGTCCTAAACTTTCATTCCTTTTCCAGCAAAAATCCAGATTTGATTACAACAAATTTCTTAACTTTACAACATAGACTTACAGAGATGTTATAGAATACACCCTCAATACTTCGAGTGGAGAATTATTTATAGAAAAATTATATCAAAATATCTCATAACTACATGAGATTTATTCTAGGGAATACAAAATATCTTTTAAAAAAATATAGAGACAGATGTAAAATTGATTGTTGTTGTCCCTTTATTTATGGAAGAGTTGGAAGTTGAAGCTCGAATTTGCCTCTTGCTGTCGCTTTGGTAAATGTGTGTTGGATCCTTGTTTACTTTTCCCTACTGATACTCTTTACCTGTTCTTGATACTCTTTACCTGTTTACCAGACTTTACCTCAATAGGTATTTTCTATTTACTTTATTTACCATAGTAAATTATAGGATCTTGAGCATGTTGGTTCACCATTCTTCATTGGGTATTTTCATTCTGATCAATTTTCTGTATATTTCATCAGCCTCAGTGTGCTTTGCAAAATTGGGTCGACGCGTGAACAAGTGTTTTACTTCATGCTTAATATAGAAAAGGTTTTCTAAGCCATCATATAACACTTTTCCAGTGGGAAGTGCTTTCACTGTTGAAGAGTTGGCTTGATTTCTGGCCTGTTTGTGCAATATGTCAATGTAATCTTCATGTTTCATCAGCTTGTCATTTATGACGAATAAGTTTGGAATTCCTTTTTCTCTTAGAATGTTATATTTTATCATAAACTCATCAATGTCTTCTTGGATACTCTGACACCTTCTTTCCAAGTTAAGCATTAAGTTCTTTTTGGTCAGAACTCTCTTGATTTCAAGGATGGTACTAGTCCAGTCTTCTATATCCTTTAGTTCTAGATCTTCCCTGCTTTAGCTATTCAAGAAATTAATTAATTGAGTTCTCTTCAAGTTTCTCCCCCAATTCTTCTTTGGTCTTTTGTATAGCTTCTGTAGCTAGTTTCATTAAATCAATTTTCTCAAAGATAATCTGAATAGAAGACCAAATATCATTAATGGAATTAATGATATTGGTCCATAAAATCACTCTGATATCTCTTAAGGGCCTTTCAAATGTTAAGTCCTTTTTTAAAGTTTTTATTCTATCATTCATCCTTTTATTCTTCCTTTCCTCTTCAGTATAGTTCATCTGTGATATATCATAAATTGTACTCCAAGCTAGCAACCTTTTCTTTTAATTTCTGTATCTTAGTTGCTTGGATTTTCATTTCTTCCATGGACTTGATTAAGTCCTCTGTTTGCTGTGTTGAAGTTGTTGTTGTTTCAGAAGTGCCTACTATTGCTGTTACTGAAAGAGTTGTTGTTAAGGGAATGTTGGGTGCCAAAGCTGCTGCAATAGTAGATGGCACTGCAGTTTGAGGCATGGTGGTTGACTCACTTTGTTCGGACTACAAGGATTTTTCTAACTCTTGGCATGTTTCCTTCAACTGTTCATTTAACTTAAGGATCAAGTCCATAAGTTCCTCCTCATTCTGTTTCTCAATGACTTCTGCAGTTTGTGGATGTATGAGTGGAGGGAGCTTGAGTTGTTTTCTGAGTGCAACAATATCTTCATTCTTCTTCTTTATCAAACTCTCAACTGCCTTCACATCTTTGGGATTATGACCCAACTCAGTCACTAGATCTTTTAATGACTTTATTCTAGTGTCCTTGGCTTGAGAAGAGGCTTTTTCTAACTGCAACTGTGTTGTAGTATTGCTCAAAGAATTTTGCAATTGATGTGCAATGATGGCTTTACTGGTTAAAATGGAGTAGACCATCTCACTCATTTGCTTGTGGAGCTCAATTTGATCAATTGTGGATGTCTTTAGCAAGAACTTCAAAATTGGTCTTCAAGTAATCAGTCATGGATTTTGGTTGTTGTACTATTGGCTTCAAGAAGCTCATTTGCATCTTTCCTTCTTTGATGTCAAAAGCTGAGATCAATCTTGTCTGATTTGTTGGATCCATTTTCAAATATTTGGCATAAGTTTGAGGTTTGAGCTACTCATTCCTAGCCTTAATCTCTTTGTATTTTTCTTTCAAATCCTGGCTTTGTTCTGAAATTTCTTTGAATGATGACACTTCCACACTTGGTTACTTGCTTAGTATCTAAGTTTGAGAAGCAGATGGTGTCTCTCCTGCTACTGTGGTTTGTACTGTGTCACTTATGGTTTCTTCATACTCCTGCTCGGATAGAGGATTCAATCTTATCCTTTTAACATATACCTGGTCCAGTGGCACTGTTAAGGGACTAGCCTCACTCCTACTTATTTTTTGATTTCATTCCTCGTTGAGAGGAGTTTGAAATACTGGAGGATTTCCCATGTTTGTTTCAGTTTGGGTCAATTCCTCAGAAATGATCTGTGACCTTGAATCTTTCCTTAGTTCTGAAGTCTCTGGTTGTCCTGATGACTATGCACTTGGCTCCTGCGTTGGTCTCTATGAGGATTCTACAGGCACCTTTAGAAAGGAATCAAGATCAAGTCTTTTTTCCAAATCTTTCATGACATTGTCTACCTCTACTTTTTCACTATCCTGTTCTATAAGTGTTCCCTCCACCCATTCATTTTGATTAGCAAACTGTTTTATCTCTGGAATTCTATGATGAATGTAGGGGGACAATTTATGTTTTTGCCTTCTGTCACAGATGAAGCTATGAGGATCATAAGGCCAAATAAAACTCTTTTTCAATCACATTCTCTCAAGGATTTCTTCTTCGTCTTTCCCTGCTCCTCTGTTGTTGCAAACAAATGGGCCTAAGTGATCCTTTATCCTTAACTAAGCTTTCTTCTTAGCTTTCATAAAGTGGATTTGATCAGAATTGATCATTTCCCTGTAGTACTCTAGGGAAAATAATCTCATGGGGACATATTTAGGTAGTTTAAAGGGAGGCAGCTCACAACCATAAATCCTGATCTCGGTATGGTTCTGGTGCAAGTACCAGTCACCAACCTTGTATTGCTTGGATAATTGGAGAATTCTTTTGATATCGTCACAGATTCTAGGAGGGGGATTTCCTATTAACATGGTAGTTACAAGATGGACAAATTGATCAATAAAATCTGTATAAGAATAGGGAGATGAAGGTGAATTGTGACAAATTGAAGTCTAGAAGACAACATACCTGGGATTCCATCTGGTGTCAAGTTTTTGGACAGAGAAAGGGAATTTATCAGACTGGTAGTAAAGAAAAAGATGATACAAGACTGAGGAATATTTAAAGACTCTCATTTATTAATCAAATGAATTGGTCATGTATCTTGTTTGCAATGAATGTGGCATAGTCAAATTTAGCTGCAGGAGGTTGACCAGGGGAAAAAATAGTCATGAAGGCTAAGGTCAATTCATCTACATACTCATTACTGGTGAAACACATAATGCAGGCAATCATGGTAATAATGCCTTTCCCCAAATCAGTGAAAAAGCATGACATGTGGGGAGGAGGGTCTTTTGGCATGTGACTCTTATCAATGAAAGTCTGGAAAACTCTACTAATTTCAGAACTGAACATTTTTGTATATTTCTCAAGTAATTCTACAATGGAAAGGGGAGTGAGGTTCTGGTCAGGCTATAATTGCAACATCTCATTAATAGACTCTGCTGTAATGGTGAAAATGGTTCTTTGGTCCGAGGACATGACAACTCTTAAATTGGGGTTGTAATTTGCATGGCGTTGGTGGACAATATCTGGGAAAATGTGAACAGTGGGGAACACATATTTAGGGAGGTTGGACTCCCAAATACCTATGTTATCAGAGTGGTTCAGGTAATTCTCTTGGTACCTGTAGTAAAATCCCTGTGGGGAGTAGTGATTGGAGCAATGTTTATGGCAACAAGAGCTTCCACCCTTGGTTCTTGTGTTTTCAAGGAGGAAAGTTGGGGGTTTCTAAGGAAATTTAGGAAAAACAGGCACTTGGGGAAGATGGGGACTAAGAAGATAGCTTAATTGTATTGAATAATCTGGATTTATATCAATTTAGTGGAAGTTCAGTACAAAACAGGGTTTCTGAGAGGGAAATGGGGTAAATACCTATTTTTGGTCGATTGTCTGGACAAATGGCTACAATGAAGGCTTTTCAGGGTGCGCACTATAGTCCGCAGTGATCTGGAGTTCAGTAATTGATGGCAGTTGAAAATTGAAAGTCAGTTGTTGGACTGGATGTACTTTGTGTGTGCATGGAAGGCAGAAGTTGCTTTCTTGGGAAAAAAGGGAAAACAATGAGAATTTTTGTTTTTATGCACAAAGTCAATGATTTTTGGCGGGTGAATGAAAATGACAGTTGGTGGCAACTGATTGATGGGACACTTCGTCATTCAGTGAAGGTGGTTAAACGGGAGCGGTTATGGTTTTCTTCGCACTGCCTTCGGGAGGTTGGTGGTTTTGGCGGAGGGTCGCGCGATGCCATAGATCGAGTGACACATAGCACTGGCGAGAAAGTCAAAACCGCTCATATCACGTGGTTAATGTTCGGTCCAAAGATCTATGTGACAAGGGCGAGAGCCATTGGATGTGGGGAGGTTGATCGGATGGTAGTCGGCAGCGGGAAGTGGCGGGGATTTAATGGAGTGGCCCAATGATAATTAAAATGACTTTAATTACATCAGGGGCGATATGATTGGCGGAGAGGTTATTAATTAATCCAAGTGATTAATTAATCCGTTTTTAATGCGTTGGGGGTTTGGCTCTTAATTAATCGTGATTTGATTAATTAATCTGACTAAGTTAATATTATGGTTTATTTTTCAAACTGTCGGGAGGGGATATTTACTTATTTTGGGATTTTAATTAATTAATATGGGAAAGGGTTATTATTTTTAGGAGTTAAATAATAATGAAAATTAGAAATTAATATGAATATCGAAAGGAAAGAGCACTAAGAAATGTTTCCGAAATATATTTCATCATCCAACATTATAATCTTAGGCTAAAATGTGTTTGGAGGGATTTTATAAGGAACCATTTATTTTTCCTAAGTAAAATAGTGATTTTACTTAGTAAAAGTATTTGAAGGAGATGAGTGATTTATGGAAGGAGTGAATTTTGATGAAGGGGCTTTAGCACTTAGGCCTTGCAAGTTATTGGGCCAAGGGTCCGGTCCCTCCAGAAGTCAGAGAAATGCTCTGAGCCCCTTTAACTTTCTCGTTGTTGGTGCTTTTAGTACTTATGGGAAATTAGTAAAATTTTAGGGAAAAATGAGTGAGGAGGTTAATTAGTTTGACTTTTATCTCTGATGTAAATGTCTTCATTGTCATGCATACTTTGTCAAAGTGATGAAATAAAAAGATTTAAACTTTTAACTTAACCATTCATCATACATAATTCTACAACCAATCATCTACTTACCCACCTACACATCCTACCATTTTTAATTGTTTTATTAGGGTGCACTTAAACTGGCAAACCCTTATTAAGCTTTTCTTTTTCTTTTACAATGGAAATCTATCTAAGTCTTACATTATTACATCCAAGGGCTCAGATTAAACTGTTGAGCTCCTTTTATTCACTATATCTATCTACTTATATGCCAAGATTAAACAGTTTGGTCAGATTTTATTCTCTATATCTATAAACATGAAATTCAAAACATGGAATAACCAAGATTGAACTATTTGGTTTCCATGGATTGTGACATAAGTAACAAGTTGCACACAATCTTTATACAAGAAGTAAGATAGTAGTGGCATTTGGACTTGCACACTTTCATGGTGTTTTTATTTTTCTTGGGGTTCATTTTATTTCATTTTTTTGACCTTTTGTTTATTCTTTTTGCCCTTTGATTTTTCTTTTAGGGCATACCCTCTTTACATTTTTTAATTTTTTGATTTTTTACAAATATGGAAAAGATTTGCAACAAGCGAAGGTATGTACATATTTCAAAGCTAAATCAAGTCAATCATGATATATGACACCTATTAGTATAGGAACATAATAATGGTTCCACTTGGAGATGGCTTTCCCTGGTGGAAAGTCAAGAACAATAGATCAATAGCCTTCTGAAAGACTGTGATTTTACTTTGCAATTTCCTTTTCCATGCTGCTTTATTGGTATGTATGACAATAATATTCTGAAGCTTAGGGCCTTCTATTCGGGCTTCAACTTTAAAACTTTTACCATCGAATCAACACTAAACATTATGAAGGATATAATATGTACAACTGAACTTGTAAAATTAGTAAACTGGGTCAATGTAGTGCTTTAACATTCGACCACTGACTGTTCCTCCTTCAATCTCTGCACCATTCAATTCTTTAAGAAAATATGCATTATTTCCTCTGAAGGCATAGATTATGTATGGTCCTTTCCACAGGAAGTCAGACTTCCCATGTTTCCCTTTGTCGTCTCTTCTGGAATCCGACTTCAAAAATTTGTCTCCCAGATAAAAGTCTTCGGCTTTGGTCCTTTTGTCAAAAATCTTCTTAATTTTTTCTTGCAGTACTTGGGCTCTGTTATATACTTCCTTCCTGGTTTGCTGTAAATGGATAGTCTGGTTAATTCTCCTTTGTATATCATTTGGTTCCACTTGGGCTTCCTGAAGTAATTTCATGATTGGAACTCCTAAAGATGAGGGGAAAACTGCCTCCATTCCGTACACTAGCTCATAGGGACTGGTTCCAATGGATTTTTTAGTTGTAAGCCTATCAGGCCACTAAGCATTGGTTAATTTCTTGTTCCAAGTTTTCTTATTGTCTTCCAATAGTTTTTTGATAATATTTATTAGACTTTTATTGGAAGATTATACAAGTCCATTCCCTTGAGGATAATAAGTTGTGGAATGAACAAGTGCTATATGATACTTGTGACAGAAATCAATCATTTTCTTTGACTTGAAGGCTGCAACATTATCTGTGATAATTTTGTCAGGACAATCGAACCTAGACAAAATATTAAACTCTAGAAAACCTATTATTATAGTATCAGTGGCTTGTCTAGAGGGAATAGCTTCTATCCATTTGGTAAAGTAATTAGTTGCAGTGATTATCCATTTATGCTGAGCAGAAGAGGGAGGGTGGATTTCTCCAATGAAGTCAAGACCCCATTGTTCAAAAGGTTTATTTTGTGGAAATAGGTTTCAAAGGTAAGGGTAAAAGTTTTCTTTTGCCTTCAAAGGTATGGCACTTGTGGCAGGAAGTTACAAACTTTTTCACATCTGAAAACAAGGTTGACCAGTAAAATCCAGCTCTTAGAATTTTGTCAGGAGTTGACTTCCAATAGAGATGTCCACCACAATCCCCTACATGAAATTCTTGTAGTACTTTTTCAGATTCTTCTTTTAATAAACAATTCAACAAAATGCCTTCATGATTTTTCCAAATAAAGTATTATCCATAATGCAAAATTTCAAAGCTTTCATTTTCAAAAGCCTACTTTTAGTTCTGGATAACCCTGGAGGAGCCTGCATGTTTTGTAAAACATATATTATATCGACATACCAAGGGGAATCTAGAAAAGGCTAGTTGACCTGTGGAGTCGCCATCTTCTGTTCATTATCTAGTTATGCAATAAGGTTTATGTCTAGGGCTTGGCAATTTGTTTCTATCATGAGTTTTGCCAACCCTTGACCTTTAATTAACTTGGTAGGTTTTATCTCTCTATCATATTCTAAAATAGTAGCTATACATTTTCCCCTTTTGCCATCAACTCCATCTTGTGTCAGGATGTCTTTGACCACAACATTGGGAACATAAGATATTTATATGAGAATACAATATATACACTCTGAAATCATTAATAGCTTTTACCAAAGTAAAAGCTTGTTTCTCCATTATTTTATACTTTAAGGAGGCATCTCTAAGAGCTTTACTAAAAAAGGCTATCGATTTTTCACATCCTTGATCATCCTTTTGTAGTAAAACTGCAGCTATGGTGTGTTCTGATGCAAAGGAAAAGATAATGAAGTCTCTGTCAAATTTTGGGCTTGTGAGGACTCGTGTTTGAGTTATGGCTAATTTTATTTCTTCGAACGAATGTTTAGCCTCTACTGTCCACTTAATAGTCGAATATTTTTTCAGCATATTATTCAATAATCTAATTAGTTCAGCCAAGTTAGAGATGAACCTTCTTAAAAAAATTATTTTTCCCAAAAAAGCCTGAAGTTCTTTAATAATTCTTGGGTGAGGTATTTGCAAGATAGCTTCAATCTTGGTTGGGTCAATCTAGATTCCATATTTAGAGATAATGTGGCCTAATAGATTTCCTTCTTCCAAACCAAATGAAGATTTCTTTGGATTCAGAGAAATGCCAAACTTTCTGCATTTAAGAAAAAATTGTGTGAGATGATCTAGGTGTTGTTGATCTGACTTTGAAAAGAATGTTATATCATCAAGGTATATAACTAGGAAATCATGGATTTCCTTTGCAAAGGCAATATCCATTTCCCTTTGAAAGGTGGCCCCTACATTTTTCAATCGAAAGGGCATTTTGACATACATGAAGGTGCCCCATGGTGTTGTGAATGCAGTTTTTGCTTGATCATTAGGAAGGACTAAAATTTGGTTGTAACCTAAGAATCCATCTAAAAGTGAAATCCTTGTAGAACCTACTACCCTTTGCAGTATGTGATCCATTTTAGGTAAGGGATAGTTGTCTTTGAGTGAGACTTTGTTTAAATTTCTAAGGTCAACACACAGTCTGATTTCTCCTGTTTTCTTTCTTGTAGGGACAAGATTTGATACCCAATCTGAAAACCTAATGGGAGAAATGATCCATGCTTCATACATTCGTTTGATTGCTTTTTCAATGGAAGATAATAAAACAAGATTAATTCTTCTTAGCTTTTGCATAAAATGTTTTTGATCTTATTTCAAAGGGTTAGTGTGTTGAATAATACTGGTATAATAGGATTTTAAGTCTTCGTAACTCCAGGAAAAAACATCCTGGAATTCTTTCATCAATTCAACATATTTCAACGTTTCATAAAGGGGTAATGATTTTGACAATTTTATTAGTTTAAGATTCTCCTGAGTTCCTATGTTGTATTCTTCAATGTCTGCTTTCAAGGGCTCCATCTTAGGCTTTTTAGGAATATCATTGGAGTCAAATAAGTCCTCCAAAGGAGTCAATCCCTTGGGTAACCGATTATCTTTGAGATTTATGACTTCAGTTTCATCATCAACTATTTCATCAATATCCATTTTCTTTAAGTCCTGAATATCTGTTTTCATGAATTTAGCAGGGTGAAGCATGTTTATCGAGTTTTCTTCCAATTTGTTAATGTCTAACTCATCAGTGTGTTCAAAATTTGAAACTATGTCTACATCTATATTAATGTTAGCAAATTCTTCATCTAATGTTAGAAATTTATTAATCTACTTATCATTTTCAAAAACTTGCAAGTTCTTAAGATTATCAGGTGTAGCTGGCTTATGCCTAATCTCAGCTGTATAATGGTGATTGGGTTGAAAAGGAAATTTGTAGGTGCTCGCAAACATAGCCAGGCTATGATCTTGCATGTTATGTTTTCTAGGAATAGTTGCAAGCTAGGTTTCTAAGAAAGTGTTAAGGGTTTCTATGACTGTTCCTCTATAACATCCTAACCTAGGATCTCTAGTTATGTAAACTCCTTTTATCTATTTAACTATTAGTTCAGAATCTCCCATGATTGATACCCTTATAGCTCCTAATCCTTTGACTAGCTTGAGGCCTAGCAAGAGTGCTTCATATTCTGCCATATTGTTTGTACATTTGAAATTTAACCTATAGGCATGTCCTTCTGCATGATCATTCTCTAAGTTATAGATCCATACACTTGCCCCTGCACCTAGTTTGTTTACTGAACCATCAAACTCTAAAAGCCACAAAATTTCATGTTCATAATTTGTATCTGGGGTAGTGTAGTCTTTCTTAACCAAGGTGTCTAGATTTTCTTTGTCATCTGGTTTTTCTTTATCATCAGATATCTCTTGAATTTGAGTAGTTGACCTCTCTTTTATAATTTCCTTTGGTTCTACTGTTGTGTCTTTAGATTTTTCAATTTCTTTTGGTTCCGCTGCCATACTATTTGGAATATCTTCTAGATTAGTTTTTTCATTATAGAGGATCAAGGAATCCATATCAGAATGCACTGAGTAGATGGGGAAGTTTTGAGGCTTCTCTTAACTACTTATTACATATTTCATTAAAGGTTCTCTATATAGCCTCTTTGGCTATACAAAAACAAATATTGTAGCATATGACATGTCTAATTATAAAGACCCCTGAAGTTTGGCGCCCCAAGATCTGGACAACATACTTGGATGGGATGTCTGCTACCATTATGTCCATGAGTATAGTTTTGGCAGGGTATTGAACCAAAGAAACACATAAATCCTTTATAAGTCCTAAACACCTCACTTGACTGGAATCAAAGGAAAATAAACCCCTATAGGATCTAATGATGTCTAAGTTGAGTTTCTCCATAACAAATTTGGGCATGAGGTTGTGCGAAGCACCAGAGTTGAACATGGAATTATGAAAAATCTTATCATGGATATTGAGACTAACATAAAAAGGTGGTATCCCTCCTTCCAATGGTTTCTCATTTACTTCACGGCCAAAAATCAACTCAGGCTGGTCATCGAAGGGATTTACAGAATCTGCATTTTCAATGATATTTAATGATTTTCTCATTTGAGACCTATAAACATCATGTTTCACCAGTTCTGTCAAAGGAACCGAAATTTTAGGCTTGGTTACTTCTGCTCCTAGATTAAAGGGCAGAGTTGTTTTGTCAGTTTGAACCTTTGGGTTTCTGGTAGAAATGTTTTCTTTGTTTTCTTCTATTCCAAGATTTGGAACATCCTTTGCTGATTTTTTTGATGCGATCTTTTGAGGTTCTTCCACTGTTTCCTTGGAGGGAAGTAAAGTGGAAGGTTGTTCATTGCTGGGTTGGTTATCAGACACATCTTCTATGGTGGGGCTATAGGGATTTTGATTTGTTCTTGAAAGGATTTGAAATGTTTTTGTTACTGGAATTTTTTTACCTTTTTTAGGTTGATTAGGAGCTATTTTCTGGTTTGTTTCTGGGGCATCAATACTTTTTCTACTTCTTAAATTATACTGCTTATGTACCTCAAAAATAGCAGAGTCATATCCCTGTCTAAAATCAAATGACTCTCCTGTTTGGGTTTTCAATTGTTGCAGTATGTGGGACTCTTGGTCATCCTGAGTTAGGAAGACATCTTCCTCACCATCTAGACCCATTAAATTTATCTGAGTATCTTGCTCAGGATATTTTGATTGAGAGGCTTCAGCATAATTTTCCTGGAAAGGCGATATAATATTATGGTCTGGAATATTCTTACCAATGTTTTGATTCTGATTTTTTCTAAAATTAGGATTTCTCCCTGAATTAGCCTGCTGGCCATCCCAAGGAGATTTCCTTTCAATTATGTCAACGCTGTCAAACAATTTGTCCATTCATTTAACAATAGCATCAAGATTTTGTTCAAAGGGTGAAATTTCATCTTTTGTAGGTATTCTTCTCTCGTTCCTAGCTTTGGCTCTTTTGGAAAGTAGGTTGGCCTCAACAATTACAACTACGCTTTGCATTTCTTCCAAGGGGGGGGCGAGGGGTTCCTTTCTCTTAACTGGAAAGCCATGTCTAAATCAAATCCATCAGGAAATTTGATCAGGGCTAGACCAGATGGGGGCCTAAGGTCAACTGGAATGGCACTATAAACACTATTGAACCTAGTACAATAGTCCTGAATAGTCTCGTGAGGTCCCCTTTTAATGTTCTCATATTCAGATAAAATCTGAAGGAGATCCTTCTTTTTCTCCCACCTATTCAAGAATTGTTTGTAAAGGACTCTTAAAATATCTATACTTTGGGGAGCTAAAGATCTAAACCAGGTTCTAACTTATCTAGCTAGACTTTGGACGAAAATCCTCATTTGGACATCTATTGTGTCAATCTCATGAAGTTATGTCATTTTCCTAGTATGATGTTGAGCTGTGTAGGTCCCAGTGCCATCAAAAGTAGTAATTTTACTCTGATAATCCCGTGGCATAGCACCTGGGGCAGCAGGCAACACAAGGGGAGCATATATATTGGCCATGATTCTTGGTTGGGTAGTAGTATGAACGAGAGTTGGGGTAACAGGAGGTGTTTGGGTTGTGGAGGAAGAACTAGAGGTAGTGGTGGAAGGTTGTGTGATGAATGGCGGGGGAGGAAGTGAAGGGATGAAGGGAAGAGTGGAATGGATTCCAGAAGAGTGAGGGAATAATGATGAACTAGCAGAAAGAGAAGTAGTTTCAAAAATTTTAGGTGTTCTGTTGTTGGTAAGAGATGACTGAGTGGTATCCTACAGATATCGATCAATTGAAAAATTGATTCATTGGATTTCAAGTTCTCTGAGGAATTCTGAATCTTGGACTAGGTCCAATAATTCACTGTCAGATGTGGTTCTAAAAAGAGAGAGTTCAAAGTGTTCATCAAAAGGAAGATCTTCTAGGAAACACCACTCAGCAGGACATGAATGTGATCTGAACAAAGGCCTAGGACCTAATGAACTTTCTTGCCTTCTAATGATTCTTGGAATCAGGTTAGGATTTTCAAATACAGGGGGAGGATTTGGATCAGGGTTAGCCTTGGCGTAGTGAGTTCTTCCTGAAGCCAGATTTCAAGTTTTTAATGTTATTCTTTTATGGATTCTTCAAAATGAATTAAAAAATAACTTCAAAATAATCCTTTAAGATTCTTAAATTCAAACTTTATGTTTCTCAAAGGTTTATTTAACTGAAGATTTGGTCTCCCCAGTATGGTCACCACTATGTTATCTCTCAGATTTTCCTTTGAAGTTATTGGAAGAAGGAAAGGATCTGAGGTAACCACAAACCAATCTTTTAAGTACAAAATCTAGCCAATATGTACTCAGAGAGGGCCCTCTCTTTACGATTTAGCTTTGTTTGAAAATATTTTAGGCTAGTTATAAATGTTCAAGGAGGTTGCTTTGTTTGAGAATGGTGGAGTTTTGAAACAAATGGGAAAACTAGGCTTTTAGGCCATTGGGCTATGGAGTCAAACATGGATAATTCACTGGATCAAGTCAAATGGCTTCAGTAGGATTTCAACAGGCAGGATAACAGAGTAAAAACAAACTTTGGGGCTTGAATGGATGAATTTTCTACTCAAAACCAGAGGTAAATCAAGAATCCTCAAGTTAGGATCAGAAAGAAGAAAGGGAGATAGGTCAACCATCATAAGGCAATTAAGAATCCTATACCAGGGACTTATTAAAGAAAAACTATAGGGATAGAGGAGCAGTTAAGAATTTCTTTACCGAAATAGTTTAGAAGAAAACATATAAATGGTATATTGTTGATAGAAGAGAGCAATACTGCTAATTCTGATATACTTTGACTATTTTACCATTTAGATTTCAAATGCATGAAACATTGAAACATATAGAAAACACATAAAATCACAAGGATAGAATACTTATTTGCAATTAGACTACACAAGAATCTGATGAAATGTCCTCAACTTTTGTTCTTTTTCCAACAAAAATCCAGATTTGATTACAACAACTTTCTTAACTTTACAACATAGACTTACAGAGATGTTATAGAATCCACCCTCAATACATTAAGTGGAGAAGTATTTATACAAAAATTACATCAAAATATCTTATAACTACATGAGATTTATTCTAGGGAATGCAAACTATCTTTTACAAAAATATAGAGATAGATGTAAAACTGATTGTTGTTGTCCCTTTATTTATGGAAGAGCTGGAGGTTGAAGCTCAAATTTGACTCTTGATGTTCCTTCGGTAAATGTGTGCTGGATCCTTGTTTACTTTTCCCTACTGATACTCTTTACCTGTTCCTGATACTTTTTACCTGTTTACCAGACTTTACCTCAATAGGTATTTCTATTTACCTTATTTACCATAGTAAATAATAGGATCTCGAGCATGTTGGTCCACCATTCTTCATTGAGTATTTTCATTCTGACCAATTTTCTATATATTTCATCAGCCTCAGTGTGATTTGCAAAATTGGGTTGAGTTGTGAACAAGTGTTTTAATTCATGCTCAACATAGAAAAGGATATCTAAGCCATCATATAGCACTTTTCCAGTGGGAAGTGCTTTCACTGTTGAAGAGTTGACTTGATTTCTGGCCTGTTTGTCCAATATGTCAATGTAATCTTCATGTTTCAACAGCTTGTCATTTATGACCAATAAGTTTGGAAGTCCTTTCTCTCTCAGAATGTTATATTTTATCATAAACTCATCAATGTCTTCTTGGATACTCTAACACCTTCTTTCCAGGTTAAGCATCAAGTTATTTTTGGTTATAACTCTCTTGATTTCAAGGATGGTACTAGTCCGGTCTTCTAAATCCTTTAGTTCCAGATCTTCCTTTCTTTGGATATTCAAGAAATTGATTAATTGAGTTGCCTCTTCAGGTTTCTCCCCCAATTCTTCTCTGGTCTTTTTAGCTTCTGTAGCTAGTTTCATTAAATCAATTTTCTCAAAGATAATATGAATAGAAGACCAAATATCGTTAATGGAATTAATGATATTGGTCCATAAAATCTCTCTAATATCTCTTAAGGGCCTTTCAAATGTTAAGTCCTTTTCTAAAGTTTTTATTCTATCAGTCATCCTTTTATTCTTTCTTTCCTCTTCAGTATAGCTCATCTGTGATATATCATAATTGTACTCCAAGCTAGCAACCTTTTCTTTTAATTTATGTATCTCAGTTGCTTGGATTTTCATTTCTTCCATGGACTTGATTAAGTCCTCTGTTTGCTGTGTTGAAGTTGTTGTTGTTTCAAAAGTGCCTGTTGTTGCTATTACTGGAAGAGCTGTTGTTAAGGGAACGTTGGGTGCCAAAGTTGCTGCAATAGTAGATGGCACTACTGTAGAAACCATGGGCACTGCAGTCTAAGGCATGGTGATCAACTCACCTTGTTTGGACTGCAAGGATTTTCCCAACTCTTGTTCTATTTCCTTCTGCTGTTCATTTAACTTAAGGATCAAGTCCATAAGTTCCTCCTCATTCTGTTTCTCAATGACTTCTGCAGTTTGTGGATGTATGAGGGGAGGGAACTTGAGTTGTTTTTTGAGTGCAACAATATCTCATTCTTCTTCTTTATCAAACTCTCAGCTACCTTCACATCTTTGGGATTATGACCCAACTCAATCACTAGATCTTCTAATGACTTTATTCTAGTTTCCTTAGCCTGAGAAGAGGCTTTTTCTAACTGCAATTGTGTTGTAGTATTGCTCAAAGAATTTTGCAACTGATGTGCAATGATGGCTTAATGGTTAAAGTGGAGTAGACCATCTCACCCGTTTGCTTGTGGAGCTCAATTTGATCAATTGGGTGGATGTCTTAGGCAAGAACTTCAAAATTGGTTTTCAAGTAATCAGCCATGGATTTTGGTTGTTGTACTATTGGCTTCAAGAAGCTCATCTGCATCTTTCCTTCTTTGATGTCAAAAGCTGACATCAATCTTGTCTGATTTGTTGGAGCCATTTTTAGATATTTGGCATAGGTTTTAGCTTTGAGTTGCTCATTCCTAGCCTTAATCTCTTTGTATTTTTCTTTCAAATCCTAGCTTTGTTCAGAAACTGATTTGAATGATGACACTTCTACACTTGGTTTCCTGCTTAGTATCTGAGTTTGAGAAGCAGATGGTGTCTCTCTTGCTACTGTGGTCTGTATTGTGTCACTTCTGGTTTCTTCATACTCCTGCTCGGACATAGGATTCAATCTTGTCCTTTTAACATATACCTGGTCTAGTGGCACTGTTAAGGGACTAGCCTCACTCCTGCTTCTTCTTTGATTTCTTTCCTCATTGAGAGGAGTCTATAATATTGGAGGATTGCCCATGTTTGTTTCAGTTTGGGTCAATTCCTCAGAAGTGATCTGTGACCCTGAATCTTTCCTCAGTTCTGAAGTCTCTAGTTGTCCTGATGACTGTGCACTTTGCTCCTGTGTTGGTCTCTGTGAGGATTCTGCAGGCATCTGTAGAAAGGAATCAAGATCAAGTCTTTTTTCCAAATCTTTCATGACATTGTCGACCTGAACTTGTTCACTATCCTGTTCTATAAGTGTTCCCTCCACCCATTCATTTTGATTAGCAAACTATTTTATCTCTGGAATTCTATGATGCATGTAGGGGGACAATTTATGTTTGTGCCTTCTATCACAGATGAAGCTATGAGGATCATAAGGCCAAATAAAACTCTTTTTCAATCACATTCTCTTAAGGATTTCTTCTGCCTCTCTCCCTGCTCCTCTATTGTTGCAAACAAATGGGCCTAAGTGATCCTTTATCCTTAACTGAGCTTTCTTCTTAGCTTTCATAAAGTGGATTTGATCAGAATTGATCATTTGTTTGTAGTACTCCGGGGCAAATAATCTCATGCGGACATATTTAGGCAGTTTAAAGGGAGGTAGCTCACACCCATAAATCCTTCTCTCGGTATGGTTCTAGTACAAGTACCAGTCACCAACCTTGTATTGCTTGGATAATTGGAGAATTCTTTTGGTATCATCACTGATTCTAGGAGGGGACTTCCTATCAACATGGTAGTTACAAGATGGACAAACTGATCAATAAAATCTGTATAAGAATAGGGAGATGAAGGTGAATTGTGACAAATTGAAGTCCAGAAGACAACAGACCTGGGATTCCCTCTGGTGTCAAGTTTTTGGACAGAGAAAGGGAATTGACAGACTGGTAGTAAAGAAAAAGACGATACAAGGCTGAGGAATATTTAAATACTCTCTCATTTTCTAATCTCATGATTTGGTCATGTATCTTGTCTGCAATGAATGTGGCATAGTCAAATTTAGCTACAGGAGGTTGACCGGGGAAAAAAATAGTCATGAAGGCTAAGGTCAATTCATCTACATACTCACTGGTGGTGAAACCCATAATGCAGGCAATCATGGTAACAATATCTTTGCCCAAATCAGTGAAAAAGCATGACATGTAAGGAGGAGGGTCTTTTGGCATGTGATTCTTATCAATGAAAGTCTGGAAAACTCTATTAATTTCATAACTGGACATTTTTGTAGATTTCTCAAGTAATTCTGCAATGGAAAGGGGAGTGAGGTTCTGGTCAGGTTGTAATTGCAACATCTCATTAATAGACTTAGCTGTAATGGTGAAAATGATTCTTTGGTCTGGGGACATGACAACTCTTAAATTGGGGTTGTAATTTGCATTGCATTGGTGGACAATATCTGGGAAAATGTGAACAGTGGGGAACGTATATTTGGGGAGGTTGGACTCCCAAAGACCTATGTTATCAGAGTGGTTCAGGTAATTGTCTTGGTACCTGCAGTAAAATTTCAAGGGGCTATCCTCGAAAGTAAGGTCTTTGATTTGAAAATCTTTATCAGCCAAGGGGAGGTAGTCCAAATCCCTGTGGGGAGTAGTGATTGGAGCAATGTTTAGGGAAACAGGAGCTTCCATCCTTGGTTCTTGTGTTTTCAAGGAAGAAATTTGGGGGTTTCTAAGGAAATTTAGGAAAAACAGGTACTTGGGGAAGTTGGGGACTAAGAAGATAGCTTAATTGTACTGAATAATCTGGATTTATATCAATTTAGTGGAAATTCGGTACAAAATAGGGTTTCTGAGAAGGAAATGGGGTAAATACCTATTTTTGGTCGATTGTCTGGACAAATGGCTATAGTGAAGGCTTTTACGGTGCGCATAGTTGTTTGCAGTGATCTGGAGTTCAACAACTGATGGCGGTTGACAGTTGAAAGTCAGTTTCTAGATTGGACGTACTCTGTGCGTGCATGGAAGACAAAAGTCACTTTCTCGGGAAAAAAGGGAAAACAATGAGCATTTTTGTTTTTATGCACAAATTCAATGATTTTTGGCGGGTGAATGAAAATGACAGCTGTCGGCAACTGATTGATGGGACACTTCGTTGTTTAGTGGAGGCGGTTAAATAGGAGTGGTTATGGTTTTCATCGCACTGCCTTTGGGAGGTTGGTGGTTTTGGCGGAGGGTCGTGCAATGCCATAGATCGAGTGACACGTAGCACTAGTGAGAAAGTCAAAACCGCTCATATCACGCGGTTAACGTTCGACCCAAAGGTTTATGCGATATGGGCGAGAGCCATTGGATGTGAGGAGGTTGATCGGATGGTAGTCGACAACGGGAAGTGGTGGGGATTTAATGGAGAGGTTATTAATTAATCCAAGTGATTAATTAATCCCTTTCTAATGCGTTGGGGGTTTGGATCTTAATTAATCGTGATTTGATTAATTAATCTGACTGAGTTAGTATTATGGTTTATTTTTCAAACTGTCAGGAGGGGATATTTACTTATTTTGGGATTTTAATTAATTAATATGGGAAAGGGTTATTATTTTTGGGAGTTAAATAATAATAATAACTAGAAATTAATATGAATATGGAAAGGAAAGAGCGCTAAGTAAATGTTTCGAAATATATTTCATCAACCAACATTATAATCTTAGGATAAAATGTGTTTGGGGGGATTTTATAAGGAACCATTTATTTTTCCTAAGTAAAATAGTGATTTTACTTAGTAAAAGCATTTGAAGGAGATGAGTGATTTATGGAAGGAGTGAATTTTGATGAAGGGGCTTTAGCACTTAGGCCTTGCAAGTTATTGGGCCGAGGGTCCAGTCCCTCCAGAAGTCAGAGAAATGCTTTGAGCCCCGTTAACTTTTGGGTTGTTGGTGCTTTTAGTACTTATGAGAAATTAGTAAAATTTTAGGGAAAAATAAGGGAGGAGGTTAATTAGTTTGACTTTTATCTTTGATGTAAATGTCTTCATTGTCATCCATACTTTGTCAAAGTGATGAGAGCAAAAGATTTAAGCTTTTAACTTAACCATTCATCATACATAATTTTGCAACCAATCATCTACTTACCCACCTACACATCCTACCATTTTCACTTCTTTTATTAGGGTGCACTTAAACTGACAAACCCTTATCAAGATTTTCTTTTTCTTTTACAATGGAAATCTATCTAAGTCTTACCTTATTACATCCAAGGGCTCAGATTAAACTGTTGAGCTCCTTTTATTCACTCTACCTATCTACTTTTTTGCCAAGATTAAACAATTTGGTCAGATTTTATTCTCTATATCTATAAACATGAAATTCAAAACATGGAATAACCAAGATTGATCTATTTGGTTACCATGGATTGTGGCATAAGTAACAAGTTGCACACAATCTTTATACAAAAAGTAAAATAGTAGTGGCATTTGGACTTGCACGCTTTCATGGTCTTTTTATTTTTCTTCGGGTTCATTTTCTTTCATTTTTTTGACCTTTTGTTTATTATTTTTTCCCTTTGATTTTTCTTTTAAGGCATACTCTCTTTACATTTTTTTATTTTTTGATTTTTTACAAATATGGAAAACATTTGCAACAAGCAAAGGTATGTACATATTTCAGAGCTAAACCAAGTCAATCATGATATATGACACCTATTAGTATAGGAACATAACAACTAGCATCTACACCAATGCACATATCTCAAGAAGAATACACTGCCAGCAGAGGAGATGCTACAACAATTTGACTTCACATTTGGGAAGCCCTTGTGCCACATGGAGAATTCAACCCTCATTAGGATTTCCACCCATATGCGACTTGTTGGATGACTTCTTCATTGGGATTTTCTCCCAAATATGCATAAATAAACCCACAGACCTCTCATTCTCTCATGGTTGGGAAGCTAATGCTTGTGTATATGTTGTGATTTTATTATTGCGCATGATAATAAATAAAATTCTTTGAAGGTTTTGTCTTGGCATGATGTTGGTGATCTTTTCTTGATGCAATGTATATTTGTGTTTTTTTGAATTGGTTTTGTTGCATTTCTTTTGGTCGAGCAAGGTCCAAATAGGGGTAGTATTACCTAGGAAGAGGTAGACAAGTATTTGACTATCCTCTAATAGTTGTGCAAATTTGAATAGATTTCATTGTGTGTTTATGAATAACACAAGTTATTTTTTTCTCTTTTGCAAATCTATTCCTCGAGTTTATTAATTTTTGGATGCAAGCATCTTAAGTGAAGCATAGGTTACTTTTGAAAGATTGAAGGTTTGGGGAAATTGTTGGTCATATCAACCAACCTTAAAGAGCTAATGAAGTCATGATCTTGCCATCATTAGGGGCAGCCAAAGACATCCAAAAGGAGGACATTGAATCTAAAAAATTCTTCCCTCAAAATTCTAATTTTTTTCTCTTGGTTACCTTATTTATGGATTCATTGAAAATTTAAGCTATTTGAAGGCTATTTAGTGGCTGACCTAAAGGCCACAAATCAGCCAAGAAATGCTAGGTTACTAATCTAGTGGATGCCCAAGTAAGCTTGGCCTCTTTCACATTGGATTTTTCTAACCTTTTTTGCAGGTATCAAGTGTCTCCTAAAGCTGATTTGTCTCTTCTCTTTTGGACTAATATTGGGCAGCAAGGAACTTGCTTCTTGGCATATTTCCTCTACTTAAGAAAGCTGATTTTCATTGCATTTGAGTGGCCAGTTTTCCCTTTTTTGGATTGATATCTGGCAGTTGTAATAGAAGACCTAAAACTTCATTTTGAGATGATTTTGGAGCAGCTTTTGAAAGGGAAAGAACATTTGTGGATTTGGACAACAAGGACAAGAAAACTCTTTAACTATTAGACCTTTTCATTGTACCTTCCAGAGTGGTTCTACATTCCAAGGATTCTTCATGGATTCCCTATTTTGTAACTAATTTAGACTTCTCTTCTCATCCATAAATGGAGTTCTAAGTTTTGTTGGTTTTTGATCTTATCATTGAGTGAAAGATCAAACCAAATTTTGTAACTATTTCCAATTAACATCTAGTTTGATTTTTTAATCACTTCTAACTATTGGAAGGAGGTATCTCTCCCTTTTGAGAGATCATTTGTAAACTTCCTTCAAAAACAACTTCCTTTCCATCCCTCATTTCATAAGAGGGAACCAATATAATATAGAGGCACTTGTTCTTGGGAGCTTGGTGACCTTTTGCCCTTGGCATCCCACTCTTCCTCATTTGCGGAAGGTCTCCATGTGATTGATTAAGTGGTTTGATTTTGTCACTTAACACTAAGTAGATTAAATGAACACTAATTACTTCCATTTTCATTCTCTTTTCTGCTTTCATTTCATGCATTGTAGTTCATATGCTTTAAACTTCACATGCAAAATACTTAGATGAGTCTTGTGAACTATTTTAATTTATTTTGAGCATTCCATTTTCTTATAGTTTGTATTTTGTTCTATTGTAATTCAAAATCCATTTGCTTATTTGCATAAGTTGCTCTTGTTCCTTTTCTTAAAGGAATCATATATTTATTGAGGCATCTTTATCACTAGTTTGGAAATTGCAAATCCTTTCATCTCCTTTTGAGCAATTAGTAGATTTGAATTTTTGCACTTCGAGGAAATTAACCTCTAGCTTAATTGGTTGTATAGGTTCATAGGGCTCCTCTTCACCCATTTCTTGTCCAAGCTTGGAAACGGTAAACACTCGACTTGCTAGATTAGTTTGGGCATGCCCAATGTTGGATCTACTTGCGAGTGGGTTGACTTGAAAAATTAGTTGGATACTCATTAATGAAGCTAAGCTTCTCCATGTTGGATCTCCTTGCAACCATCCTTATCTTTTCTTGGATAAATTTTTGGATCCTCCACCCTCAGTTTAGTTAAGAACCCTAAAGAACCAACTGGAAACTATGTCTAATGGGAGGCAAAAGGTTCCAAGGTATTTTCCAATGTTAAAGGATACAATAACTGTCTCAGATAATCACAAATTTCTTATGCTAGAAGTGGCTAGCTGGGCCTCTTTCACATTGGATTTTGCTAAACTTTTTTGCAGGTATCAAGTGTCTCCTAAAGCTGATTTGTCTCTCCTCTTTTGGAATAATATTGGGTAGCAAGGACCTTGCTTCTTGGCAGATTTCCTCTACCTAAGAAAGCTTATTTTCATTGCATTTGAGTGGCCAGATTTGCCCTTTTTTGTATTGATATCTGGCGGTTGTACTAGAATACCTAAAACTTGATTTTGAGATGATTTTTGGGCAGCTTTTGAAAGGGAAAGAACATTTGTGGATTTGGACAACAAGGACAAGAAAACTCTTTAACTATTAGACCCTTTCATTGTACCTTTGAGAGTGGTTCTACATTACAAGGATTCTTCATCGATTCCCTATTTTGTAACTCATTTAGACTTCTCTTCTCATCCATAAAGGGAGTTCTAAGTTTTGTTGGGTTTTGATATTATCATTGAGTGAAAGATCAAACCCAATTTTGTAACTATTTCCAATTAACATCTAGTCTAATTTTTTAATCACTTCTAACTATTGGAAGGAGGTATCTCTCCCTTTTGAGGGATCATTTGTAAAATTCCTCCAAAAATAACTTCTTTTCCATCCCTCATTCCATAAGAGGGAACCAATATAATACAAAGTCACTTGTTCTTGGGAGCTTGGCGACCTTTTCCCCTTGGCATCCCACTCTTCCTCATTTGTGGAAGGTCGCCATGTGATTGATTGAGTGGTTTATTTTTGGCACTTAACACTAAGTAGATTAAATGAACACTAATTACTTTCATTTCATTCTCTTTTTTGCTTTCATTTCATGCATTGTAGTTCATATGCTTTAAACTTCACATGCAAAATACTTAGATGAGTCTTGTGAACTATTTTAATTTATTTTGAGCATTCCATTTTCCTATAGTTTGTATCCTGCTCTATTGCAATTCCAAATCCATTTGCTTATTTGAGTAAGTTGCTCTTCTTCCTTTTCTTAAAGGCATCATTTATTTATTGAGGCATCTTTATCACTAGTTTGGAAATTGAAAATCCTTTCATCTCCTTTTGAGCAATTAGTAGATTTGATTTTTTTTGCACTTAGAGGAAATTAACCTCTAGCTTAACTGGTTGTATAGTTTTATAGGGCTCCTCTCCACCCATTTCTTTTCCAATCTTGGAAACGGTAAACACTCGACTTGCTAAATTAGTTTGGGCATGCCCAATGTTGGATCTACTTGTGAGTGGGTTGACTTGAAAAATTAGTTGGATACTCATTAATGAAGCTAAGCTTCTCCATGTTGGATCTCCTTGCAACCATCCTTATCTTTTCTTGAATAAAGTTTTGGATCCTCCACCCTTAGTTCAATTAAGAACCCTAAAGAACCAACCGGTAACTATGTCTAATGGGAGGCAAAAGGTTTTAAGGTATTTTCCAATGTTAAAGGATACAATAAATGTATCAGACAATCACAAATTTCTTCTGCTAGAAGTGGCTAGCTAATAGAATGTTTGCAATTCCTCTGCCCTAGGATAAAATAATGCTAACCTAGTAATAAAAAGTCAGGGCTTATAATAATCCATTCATTAAAAATACTGAAAAATAACTCTACGCACAAAAAGTTTAGGGGATTCCATTAGTTGTTCACATAATGTGTCTAAACAATGCAGACAATGTCAAAGTTGGTGAGGGTAAGTTCAGATGGATCAACTAACCTCTGTGCTACATCTTTCTAAGCCATGTAGATTTGTCCCACTGTCTCCCTGACCCATGCACTTTCCTTCTCTCCTGCCACCAATAGCTTCAATCTATGGATGATCTGGTAGTGCTGGCCTTTTTTCGTTCCCATCGCATCTTTTTCTGTTTCTGGTTATCCTCCCAAGTCCCCTCCTTCCACCTTTTTCCTATTCCAAATCAGGGTTTTCCCAGAGCGAATGATCTATGGTTAGCATATTGAAGATTGGAGTGAGATCCATAGGTTCCAGCGTTGGCCCTTTTTCGTTCCCACCGCGTCTTTTTCTGGTTATCCCCCCAATTCCCCTCCTTTCGATTTTTTTCCTATTTGAAATCAAGGTTTTCTGGAGCGAATGATCTATGATTAGCACATCGAACATGGGAGTGAGATCCATAAGTTCCAGCGTTGGCACTTTTTCATTCCCACCGCGTCTTTTTTGGGTTATCCTCCCAATTACCCTCCTTCCACCTTTTTTCCTATTCGAAATTATTGTTTTCTGGAGTGAATTGGGGTTTTTTGGAGTGAATGATCTATGGTCAGCGCATTGAACATGGGAATGAGAGCCATAGGTTCCAGCATAGTTAGGGCAAGCCAAAAAAAACCTATTCATTGGCAATTTATATTTATTGCTTGAAATTACAATAATCCCTAGTAAATACATAAATAAATATATATACATATTCATCATCTCCAATTAACAACTACACATTATGCAAGTTCATGCACTCCTATATGGATAAATATGTTTGTTATCTTTCATGAGTTTCATCAAATATTTAACATATTATTCATCAACTTTGGATATTCATCATCTCCAATTAACAAATATACATTAATCAAATATACATGCTTATTATTTTTCATGAGTTTCATTAAAGATTTAACATATTATTCATCAAATTTGGATTGGGTGAGGATGAATTCTAGTATATTGCCAAGTGTATGTTTTTTTTTCAATTGTAGTTTTTACTTTCATGATTAATTTGGTTGTATTTTTTACTTCCACGATTAATTTAGTCTAAGTTCTCTAGGTAGTCATTAATGATATATTCGGTGCTATGTGGGGGTTTTAATTTTCAACAAATCTGAAGTATCTATGTTGCATTGGGATCTAGTGACCTTGTTGAAAAACTCTAGCAAACATATTTGAAACCATCTACTAGCACTAGTTGAACTTGAGATGTCTCAAAAACTGAAAGGAACAAATAAGGGTTGCTTTGCCAATCCACTCATAACCTAATCCACTTTGGTGATGAATAGAAACCAACTATAAGATATCAAACACCTTCCCTCATGCACAGTGTGCATAGAGGCTCTACCCCTGTAAAGGTTTGAACATGTGTTGTTTACATTGTAGTGCCCACAGTTGTACCATTTTATACTTTACTCCTGTCTCTTTGAGAGGAATAGATCACTTAGGCATCATTTTAGGATTTATTGATTTATGCAATAATTATTTTAGTCATTATTGAATTAGGTTGGAAATGCCATAGTGTTTTTTTTCCAATAAAAAAAAAATATCATTTGTGTATGAATATGCAAAGGTGTAATTTAGATCATCTAACGTATATTAAATATACTTCACATGTATGACATGGTAGTATAATATGTTCAACATCTAATCTTCAGTAAATATCGAAATCTCCATAGGATTCAAACAATTTCATGAGAGTCTAGTACCGCTATGTTCCAAATGTACATTCAAACTAGATAAGCAACTTGATATCCACGTTAGAAACTAGTATCTAAAATTCAATAGATATGACCCTAATAATCAGAAGTGTAGATATACCTGAAAATTTAAGACTTCAACTTGGGTTCAATCATTATCATAAGAGTGTCACAACAATGGTGGAGAATTTCATAACTAAAAATGCAAATAGCTAACATGAAATTTAGAATGGTTAAAATAATGGAATAAGAAATAAGACTATAACAATTCCATAGATGACTTTAATAAAAATTGTTATCATTGTTGTGTATTGCGGGTGCCAGGAGAGGCCATGGAAACAAATGAATTTATTTCCAATGAAGAAACACAACATGATTTAGGGCATCAGGGACTTAAATATTACATTAATTTATGAAATATAATAAAATGAAATTTAGTTTTCGATCCTTGTTTTCCTAAACCTAGTAATTTATATAGTTTATTATTCAAACTTGAAAAAAAATAATGCATGTTGTCGATTATTTTAGGTGGAAAATGTGTTTGCAACAAATACAAAGTTGAACCATTTTATTGTAAAACAACCAAAATATGTACACAAGGGTGGACCCCATACTAATAAAGCACATCGTATGAGAAAATGGGTGGAACAAGATATGACAATTGAGTCTGCAAATACAATAGAAATTGGTGGCAACGAACAAGAGGTTAGTCATGATGATAATACATGGAACGAATACTTTGATACAATTGTTATACTTTGTGGGTGTTATAAATAAGTTCAACTATAAATTAATGGACAATATAAGTACATTATATAGTCTAATCTCTAACATTGGAAAAAATAATGCATGTATCAGTTATTTTAGGTTGGCAATGGTGTTGGTCCTCGATTTTGGTCTTATTTTTGCTAAAGGAAACTACTTAATCCATCTATTTTCCATCCATTTTCCACTTTATCCATCCCATTTTGATGTATTTCATGTATACCCGGGTATTTAATTTTAATTTTTCCAATTCTAAAGTTTTTATGAAAATTTGGTTTCAAGTGCAAATATTAACAGATTCAGAAATTCCCATAATAGCTATATGAATGACATGTTTGCATGACACTTGGGCACGAGTTTGATGCATGGATGGACAGCTTGGGAACTAGGACTGAGCCAACTCTACTTGGTTCGATTAGAACAAGCTATTAGGCCCATTTAGTGTTGGTCAACCATGACTAGTCACTCAGAAAATCCATAGAAATAGAGCAATTTTGAGATTTTATGGGATTGACCATATTTCTTGGGATGGGATTGATGAATTGGACTTAGATAGGTGAATATGAATAGATATGTTTGTTAGAAGCATTATAGATCAGTTTGTTTCACAAGACTTCTATTTAAAGCCAAGACTTTGATGGCTTATGTATTGACTTTTGTATAATTTCATGCTGAGACATTTTGGAGTTGAGAGCTAATTTGAAGAGCCTGTTCTACTACTATTTTGTTGTTCAATAATGTGGATGTGTAGCTGAGTTTAAGCTTCTGATATCAATCTCCAAGTGTGCAAAGCAAGGGTGGAGGGCCCCCATTCCAAGCTAAGTACACTTCTTTGTTTAAACTAGTTTAATTTTCCATAATCTGGTTATTGTAGAACTTGTTTACATGCTTTGTTTCAGATTGGTTTATGGTTAATGTGTGATGATTTATTTCATTAAATCTTAGTTTATTCATCACTTTAGTAAGTTGGAAAAACAAAGTGTTCAAGTTGAACACTCTTTCTATTAATTTGGTGAATTGTAACTAGTTTTCCTTGATACATGCAAGCAGTTTTCTCAGGTATTTTTTGTTTTTAATTGATAGCATTATAGTGAATGAATTATGATGGAACATACCAAAGGTCTCTTAAGTTAGGAGCCTCCCTTCATTAATGATTTGTCCATCTTAAGCTATTAGTTTCTGATTTCTGTTCATCAAGTAATAATTGAGGAAGAATTGGAATCTTAAGTTAAGAGCCATTTCAGCTTTCCCTCTTTACAAAGTGATTGGAATTGTTAATATAGGTTATATTTGTAACATGCACTTCTTTAGTTTTTGAAAAACTTATCTTTCAAGTTTGATTACATCTGTTATTCATATATAGTGGACTTGCCTTTAAGTATTACTAACCCGGATTGATAAGAAATATTTGTGTTAATTTGTGTGAATAAATTAGCTCAACATTTTGGCGTCATTGCATGGGAGGAAAATATCAGCATAGTCAATAGGAAGATAAGAAAACAAACTTTAAAAAAATTCATTAAAAAAAATAAAAATAAAAATAAAAAATTAGTTACATTCCTTTTAGTTATGTTTCTTTATGCCTAGATATAGAGATCCTCAAGGTAGATTTATTAAAAACCCCCACAAATAGAGGTAGGACCATCAAAGCCAACAACACCAGTTACTGGTAATCCAACAATTGAGGAATTAGAAGAAAAATAAAGAACTGGACAAAGGTTAACTTTAATTGAGAGGCAAACTTTGTTAGCCTAGGAGGTAAAAAGAAAACAATTATCAACTTCAGGAAAACAAAAAGAAATTGTTAAAGAAAAACAACCTATTTTTGAACCTATAAGTCAAATCATCTTTGAATGACCTGATCCTCAAATTAACATTGAAACAATTGAAGCTATGGCAGAAGAGGGACATGGATCTGTTATCCTTACTCCTGAACAATGACTTGAATATGAGAGACAACAAAGAGAATGGAGAACATAAAGAGAGGAAGAGGCAAAACGAGAAAATGATAGAAAGATAGAACATGATAGGAAAAGACAAGAAGATGGAGGTGATCAGGAAGCTACCTTTGGTTTTCCAATAGTAGATAGAAGAGGTGAAAATGAAAAATATTCCACCTTCTATATTGCCAAATTTTTATGGAATGTCAACAGAAGATCCCGATTCTTTCATTTTTGAATTTGATATCCTATGTAGAACATATGGATACACTTATGACACACACAAACTTCGTCTCTTTCCTGCTACATTGAAAGCAACAACCTTAAAATGGTTCATGGGTTTAGGAGAGTAAACAATAGCTTCTTTGGATGATATGAGATTAGTCTTTCTTAAAAAGTATCAAGCCTATTGTAGGCCTAGAGACTCAAAGGAAGATGTTTTTAGAATGGCACAACAACAAGAAGAAAATCTAGAAGAATACTTAGAAATATTTGCATATAATCTACAAAAATCCAAACAACACTCTCTAAATCAAGAAACCATTCGAACAATATTTCTCAAAGGTATAAGAGATGAATATCTTGACATTCTGAATGGATGGGCAAGGGAGATATTTCAAACTTGCCATTCAATGAAATTACTGAATTATGTCAAAAATATTCTAGAGGTAGATCAAAATATAGAAAGAGAGATGGGAGTTCAAAAGCAACAAAATCAGCAGCAGGAGGAGTAACAAGAGCAAAAATAGGAAAACTTCAAAACTAACCTACTAAGTACATTAGGAACTTAGGTAGATGTTCTAAAAGCAAATAAGAAGAAAGAAGAACAAGAACAAGCTTTAGCAATGTTTTGTTCCAAATGTAGAAAGAAACATCCATTAAGAGAATGTCCTTTGGATAATGTTCAAGTATGTGGTCTTTGTACAAAAAACCATTCAACTGAAAATTGTCTAAGGTTGAAAGAATTGCAAATGAATCCAATGGAAGAAGTGCAAGGAACAGAAGGTTTCTATTATGTGGCACCACGAATACCTTGGCAACCAAGACTGCCTCAACAAAATCTGCAACAGTTCCCTAAACAAAACTATCCATATCCACCTCAAAATTCTTGGAATACTCCAATGCCATGGAAAGCTTGGCCTCCACAACAATCCAAACCAACCTACGTAAGGATGGAGAGGATATGGTTATGGAAACCAGCCACCTCAACAATACCAACAACAATACCAGCAACAATATCAACAACCATTTCCATATCAACAATATCCACAATCCATGCCATTTCCGCAACAAAATTCTGCATATCCGCAATCCATGCCATTTAAGCAACAAAATTCTGCATATCCACAATCCATGCCATTTCCGCAACAGAATTCTCCACCATTATTAACGCAACCACAACAGCTACAACTACCTTCGAACCAACCCAAACCAACTCAATTACTAGCCCAACCAGTGGCAAATTCGAACAATAAAATGGATAAACCTGCATACACTGTAGAAGAAGCAACATATTTTCCAACATATTCTATTCTTTCTGTAAATGATGTCCATTTAATGTCTGGAGGGGTGCTTACAAAGGATTCTCCTCCAATCATAGAAGAGCCAACTGAGCATGGAGAACAACTTGAAACATCACAATCTGAAACACAAATTCAGAAAGGAAAAACTATTATAACTCAAACACCACCCTATCCTGAGAGGTTAGTAGAGCAACAAAAAGAAATGAACCTTCCTGAATTTGATATTTTGGATGAATTGAAAAATGCTTATGTAAAAATTCCTTTGTTGAAGGCAATTAAAGAGATACCAATATATGCTAAAACAATAAAGGAATTATGCATTAAGAAAACTGGTAAAAAGAAGAAGGATCCTACTACAATCCAAGTCATTGACAAATTAGAAAGCCTCATGTCAACACAAGCAATGGTAGAGGAATATATTGATCCTGGTATCCCTATGGTTACTATTTCAATAAATAATTTCTTAGTTCCAAACACATTAATAGATTTGGGAGTATCTATAAATGTAATGACTATGGAGACAACGAAAAATCTGCATTTAAACAACATTAGATCAACTTCTACGATTCTAGAATTAGCAGACAGATTTAAAGTTGTACCAGAAGGAATACTAGAAGATATCATAGTCTCTTTGGATTCATGGGAGTATCCTGTTGACTTCCTTATCTTGCAACCAAAAACAAATTTGGGAGGAAATCCTCTAATCTTAGGCAGACCATGGCTAGCCACGACTGATGCCTTTATAGGATGCAGATCTGGAAGTATGATTATTTCACATGGAGATGAACGGAAACACATTACACTTTATTCAACTGCACAATCATCTTCTTTAGAATCAATACTTGAAACTCAAGAACAACAACAAACTAAATCAGTTTTAAGTATAAATCAAGTCTTTGACCTTAGAGAAGAAGAAGAGAATGAGGATTTAATGGATCTTTTCATCTCATAACCAAATATTTCAGAGCAGCTTAGAGAGATTCAATATGAAGCTGCAAGTAATCTCTTGAACCAATGTTTTCAGGAAACTTGTACAGTTCAATCCTTGCTAAGCTCTTTTTCAAACATTTTTCCTGTAAACACAATCACCATTTCAACAACAAAAACAATTGAGATATATCCTGGAAAACATTTGAACATTGGAAACCATTTGCAATTGTCACAAGAACGAGAGGTAATTGCATTATTACAAAAATATTCAAAAGCTTTTACCTGGGATTATACAGACATGCAAGGAATCCATCCCAATACATGTATCCACCACATCTATACAGATGATTAGATCAAACCAGTAAGGCAACCTCAAAGACGAATGAATCCCATGATGAAAGAAATAGTGAAGGAAGAACTACAAAAATTGCTTAAAGTTGGGTTCATCTATCCTATTTCAGACAGTCAATGGGTTTCTCCATTGGTAATAGTACCAAAGAAAAATGGGAAGTGGAGGGTATGTGTATATTATCGGGAATTAAACAAAGCAACATTACAAGATCATTTTCCACTACCATTCATTGACCAGGTTCTAGACTCATTAGCTGGAAAGAAATTTTTCTCTTGCCTGGATGGGTTTAGTGGGTACAATCAGATTAGAATAGCAACAGAAGACCAAGACAAAACAACATTCACCTGCACATGGGGAACCTATGCATATAATGTCTTGCCATTCGGGTTATGTAATGCACCTGCAACTTTCCAAAGAGCAGTGCTTGCAATATTTGCCGATCTAATCCATGAATGTGTAGAAGTTTATATGGATGACTTCACGGTATATGGAAACACATATGACGATTTCCTCAACAATCTTGAGAAAGTTTTGAAGCGATGCATAGAAACAAATTTGTCATTGAGTAACGAAAAATGCTATATGATGTTGATAGAAGACATAGTTTTGGGACACAATATTTCCGCTTCAGGAATTAAGGTGGATCCAACAAAAATACAAGTCCTTGTGAATTTAATGCCACCTACAACACAAAAAGAGGTAAGGAGTTTCTTGGGCTATGCAGGCTACTATAGACGATTCATAGAAAACTTTAGTAAAATAGCCCAGCCTCTATTCAAGTTATTAGCAAGAGATGTTGAATTTCAATGGACAAATCACTGTCAAAATGCATTCTAGATATTGAAAGAAAACCTATCAATTGCATCCATTCTTCATGGACCAAACTGGTCTCTGCCATTTCATATTTCAACTGATGCATCTGATACTGTGATAGGTGCATCACTTGGGTAGAAAGAGAATCTGTTCAATTATGCAATATACTTCATAAGCAAGAACTTAACACCTGCAGAATTGAACTATGCAGTCACAAAAAAAGAAATGTTAGCTGTAGTACATGCAGTAAATAAATTCAGGCATTACATAATGAGATGCCAAGTATTTATTCATATAGATCATTCAGTAATAAAATATTTGATGAATAAATCTATCACCAATGGGAGAATAACAAGATGGTTATTGTTAATGCAAGAATTTAACATCACAATTCAAGATCGACCAGGTAAAGAAAATTAGGTAGTTGACTTTCTTTCACGAATACATTCACCCAATGATCCAAATCCAGTTGTAGATAACTTTCCGGATGATCATTTGTTTGCAATAGCAGTAAAAACACCATGGTTTGCAGATATAGCAAACTATCTATCTTCTGGGAAATTTCCAACTCAATTCTCAAAGAAACAAAAACAAAAAATTATTAAAGAAAGTTCTAGATATAGTTGGGTGAATGGCGATTTGTTTTATATTGGTTCAGAGCTAATAATAAGAAAATGTGTGAGAGAGGATGAGATATTAAAAATCCTGAAAGCATGTCATGATGAACCATATTGTGGTCATTTTACAGACAAACGAACAACCTACAAGGTGTTGCAATTAGGCTACTACTGGCCAACAATCTTCAAAGACTCCAAGGCATATGTCAAGCGGTGTGACAGCTGCCAAGGAATAGGGAGACCAATAGTATCAGATGAGATTCCACTCAAACCACAAGTTCTAGTAGAACCATTTGAGCAATGGGCACTAGATTTTGTGGGACCAATAAATCCACCATCAAATGGCAAGAGGTACATCTTGGTATGTACAAACTATGTCACCAAATGAGTGGAGGCAAAGGCAGTCACCAAAGCAACAGAAAATACAGTGGTCACCTTCCTCTTTGAAGAAATATTTATAAGATATGGAGTGCCAAGATATATTGTAACCGACCAGGGAGCACAGTTTACTTCAGAGCTTGTACAGGATCTTACAGAAAAATATAAGATAAAGCACAGGAAGTCCACACCATATCATCCTCAGGCAAATGAACAAGTGGAAGCAACAAATAAAGTCCTAGAGAACATAATGACCAAAACAGTACAGATGAGCAGAAAGGACTAGTAAAAAAAACTAAGGGATGCATTATGGGCATACAGAATCACATGGAAAAACACAACTGGATTTAGTCCATACCATTTGGTGTATGGAAAAGAGGTCTTACTGCCCATAGAATTTCAGATACACACATACAAATTGGCAACCGAACTAGGACTAGAACTGTCTGAAGCACAACAACAGCAGATAATGGAATTAAATCAACTAGATGAACATTGCCAGCAGGCAATAGAACATACAACATTGGTACAACAACAACGAATGAAGTGGCATGACAGATTCATCAAGAACAAGACATTCAACAAAGGAGACTGAGCACTACTGTTCGACTCCAAATTTAAATATTTCAAGGCCAAATTCACAACACACTAGTTAGGGCCATATGAGATAGAAGAAATCTTTGATAATGGAGTTGTTCAAATCAAGGCAATTGACCAGGAATATACATCATTTTTGGTAAATGGACATAGGCTCAAAGTTTACAACAGGCCTATTGACAAAGAAGAATTCATGAAACAACTGATACAAGGAACATAAATGGAAATAATGGCACACTAGACCCAGCCATCTTCTAGTGCTACAGAAGAATAAAGAGCATACTACTAAAAAAATAATAAAATAATAAATAATAAAATTGTTTGCTAGTGAAAACTAGGAAACTGGTGCCAAGCAAACACGAATTTATAGAGGAAAACCAACATGTTTTTGACGGTATGAATTCACTTTCTTATTCTATTTTTATCACAACTTTGATTTGCAGGATATCCTCCACACAAGCATGACTTGAGGGCAAGTCAAATATCAAGCAAGGGGGAAGGTTGCATGAGAAATTTAGTTGTGCAGCTGAATTGATGACGGAACTTGTATTGTTCATAGTTGGGACCTGAAAAACAATAGCAGAGGGACCTGCAATATTAGCATAAACATGTACATATTGCATAAACATGTGCATGACAGTTGGGACTTGAATTATGAAATCATTGCAGAGGGACCTGAACAACAACCAGCAATTCAAGAACCAGAACCAATGAAGCATGAAGAACAGGAAGCATAAATAAATTTTATCTTTCAATCTATCTAAGATATTTAATCGAAAGACTTCATCCAGCTTGTAAAGAACAGTAGACATCATCCAAAATATTATCAGGGAAGTACAAGTATAGTAATTTTGCTCTTGTGAATTAAAATTTTTTAGAATTTTTTAGTCTTTGTTAAATTGAGATTAGTACCAGAAGTATATATTCCATTATCTCCACCCATTATCCTAAGTATTATATCCTATAACCCTTAACCATAACCTTGTACATCCTATATTCATTTCATATTCATGACCTTAAGCCTATACCCCTAAGTTTTTTTCCTCAAAAGCAAAAAGGGATCAAAAGAGTGCAACACGATGGTACCTACACAAATAACCCAAACATTAGACATGGAAGTAATTTTAAGCATGACCTAGGTGGTCATCTTAAAATTATGAGAAATATTTCACAAGGAAATACATGCACATTTTTGAAAGGACATAAGAAAGGTAATCAAACATTATATGCACATTTCGAATAAAAATACAACAAAGAGATGTATTGAATACCATATGTGTCGTATTTAACATAATATTTTTGCGCATAATGAAAGTGGCAAACAAGGATATGATGTTAGGAGGGCTTGCAGTCATATAATTGCATAATATGGTAGAGTAATATGATATAATTGCATGGTATGGCGGAGAAATATGATGTTAGGTGGGCTTGCAATACTATGATTTCATAATGTGGTGCTGACAGTAGGGTTCATGAGTTTGAAATCGTGGATGTGGCATGAACGAAAATGGAGTAGTGTTGTGGTGGCAGGATTGTAAAACAATATCATTAAATTGCAAAGCTGCTACGTTGAAATAATTCAACGGAGGATGGCTACCAGGACCGTAAACTGTATGGAAGGACATCCACGACCCGCATGCAAACAAGCCCAAACTTGAATCATGGAAATAGCCAAGTGACTGGTCAAAAGGACCAACACGCAAACATTAGCCAATAAGACATCAAACCACTGGTCAAAAGGACCAACACGCAAGCATTAGCCAAGAAGACGTGCTTACGGCTTACTCAGCCAAAGCATGGTAAAAAATGTTAAAACGGTCAAGAAAACTTAAAACTAAAACTGTTGTGCATCTCAGAACCATTCTTCCGAACGCTTAAACGCATCTGTATGCCATCATCGCCCTTAAAGAGATTAGGAGAATAGTGGAGGAAGCACTGAATATTTTGACAGAAGAAGAGAGGGAAAAACATAAGTAAGTCCATGGAGAGATAAGTAGGAAAATTCACGGAGATAGCGCAAGTCAGTTACCTAGAATCTTGGGAAATTTCAGGTAAGAACGAGATTTGATTTTCCTCCATAAGATTACAAAGATGAAGTCGGGATTACAATCACCAAATTTTTTCCAGAACTACCTGTCATTTAAATGTTTATATGTCTGTTTATGCCACCAGTCAGCACACTAAAGCATTGAAATGAAGCTTCAGGAGATATGGGTAATGAAGAGCGCCATTAAACAGTCCACGAGTCTAGCAACTAGCCAGGTAAACGTCGAAAACTCACCATGATTCCAGAAAATTATAAATGTAAGGTTTAGATAAACTAACTTATGAGTTAATGGAACCAAGAATAAACGACCATGCATTACCAAAAAAAAGGGTATGTTCATAAGTGTCGCATAAACTAAGGTTTTGAATGAAGCACGTAATTTGTGTAAAACAAGCAGTTGATTACACCTGTGCGGATAATAAGGCAGTTCGACCACATCTTAGTTTGATGCATGCAAAATGTGTAGATAAAACAGAGTTTTTGGGTTGTATTACATGTTTTTTAAAGCAAGGATTGTGTTGTGTGTTTTTGTAGAGCAAGGGTTGTATATTGCAGGAACAGAGGTTTTTTTTAAGTGTTGTTACAAGGGGTTGAATTGCGTGTTTTCTTTGTAGAACACGGGTTTTATATTGCAGGAATAGAGGAGTTATTTTATATAGTGCTGTTACAACCAGGGCATAGTTGGAAACTATTTTTGTTTTCCTCTCATACAACGCTGAAGATTAGGCTTGCATGATGAATTATATTAAAAAATTGCCTTGAAAATACATGAAGAAATACAAAATTATGACATGATTATTTTGTTTTCTTATGTATTTCTTTTCCAAAACAGAGTATGATTTTTGTTACAAAGATATATAAGGCAGAATGTTTGAATGTTTGGATACAACAAGGGATTAAAAGAGAAACTGTGTTGCTGCAAAAAGAAAAAAACTGAGGCCTAAGTAGATTGAATTAAGTTTGTTGAATAAGGCAGGTAAGCTTCTCTGACTTCAAAATTTCATTTTACAAAACAGTATTTGTAGATTGTCATTGTAAAAGATGAAGTTAATGACAAAAGTGGCATACATTCAATGGTTTTCAGACACAAGGACAACAAGGATAGAGTTGAAGTTTCAAATAGAAAACTGGAAAAAAGAGATCATAGATAAGCTATTCCAAGCGGGACTGATAGGATTCTTGCAAAGATTTAGTAGCCACAGTGAGGAGGTAACAAGGGAGTTCATAAACAATTACAACCAAGAAAAAACAAGGGTAGGAAATGTTATAATTCCCGTGACTCAGGAATTCATTTCCCAAGCTCTAGACCTCCCTATGATAGGAAAGAATTATCATAAAGGCTTGAATTTCAAGGAGAAAGAATGACGTTCTTCCTTGAAAAGAATAGAAAAGGAACCTTTGACATAACCAAAGGTATACCAAGGGAATGGTTCAATGAACCATGGGGCGAGTTGGTTCTAGTTATACAAAAATTTCTTACATGTGATAGGGGATATAGTGTTGCCCATCTATATCACATCTGACTCGTACAACACATTAAGGGGGAAGATAAGATTAATTTGCCATACTTTCTCTTTAGAAGCCTCCTAAGGATGATAGAGTTATTAAAACATGAACACAAGCCCAGAGAAGCACAAATTTATCACCGGGGATTGATCAAAATCCTGGTTGAATATCATGTAAGATCACAAGGGATAATTTGGAGGGAGCTCATGAGTAAAAACCAGTTCAATGAACAAATCAATGAGGGACAGAATAAGGTAGAGTAGGAAACCAGGGGGATAATGAGCTCACCCTTCTATCCTAGGACTAGAGCCAAAAAGAAAAATAAT
The DNA here is from genome assembly GCA_000404065.3 of Pinus taeda. Taxonomy (NCBI): domain Eukaryota; kingdom Viridiplantae; phylum Streptophyta; class Pinopsida; order Pinales; family Pinaceae; genus Pinus; species Pinus taeda. The sequence continues at coordinate 234,632 of APFE031248482.1, forward strand.
ACAGCCATGTAAGAAAATGAAGTGTCCATCATATCCATTCCTAGGATATTTAGGAATAAAAGTCCAACTGAAGTAAATATCAAAGAAAAAGAAGTTTAGTTAGTAGACACATGTTCAATGAGAAAACAGATAGAGGATGATATTGAACAAGAAGCATTGGAGAGAGATTCTTATTATGATGATGCAGCAGCAGCATCATTAATCAAAACTACACAAGAGCTTGAAAAAGAAATAAACTTGGGCAAATTCAGGGAGTTAACAGACCAACTAGAAATCAATAAAATCTTGGAAAAACATTTGAAAGAAGAAAACCAAGCAAGCAAAAAGAATAATGCTAGATTGGTCAAAGAAAATGAAAGATTAAATGAAGAAATAGGAAGATTGAAAAGAAAGAATAATTTGTTCTCCAAACATGCATTCAAATGGCTAAAAGAGGAAAACATGTGGAAGGCTAAGTATGAGAAGCATAAAGTTAAGGCTACTTTATACAGAGAAGGACATGATTCAGGTATGGACTATTTGATAAGGGCATCATAGCAGGAAACATCTACAGGAACTGCATCTACAACAGGGAATAGAAGATCAAAAAGGAATAAGCAAGCATGAGGACATGCTTGACAATCAACAAGGGGGAGATGTTGGTCCCCGATTTTTGTCTTACTTTTTCTAAAGGAAACTTACTTAATATATCTACTTTCCATCCATTTTCCACTTTATCCATCCCATTTTGATGTATTTCATGTCTACTCGGGTATTTAATTTTAATTTTTCAAATTCTAAAGTTTTTATGAAAATTTGGTTTCAAGTGCAAATATTGACAGATTCAGAAATTCCCGTAATAGTTATATGGATGACATGTTTGCAGGACACTTGGGCACGAGTTTGATGCATGGATGGATAGCTTGGGAACTAGGACTGAGCCAACTCTACTTGGTTCGATCAGAAAAAGCTTTATTAGGTCCATTTAGTGCTGGTCAACCATGACTAGTCACTCAGAAAATCCATAGAAATAGAGCAATTTTGAGATTTTATGGGATTGACCATATTTCTTAGGATGGGATTGATGAATTCAACTTAGATAGGTGAATATGAGTAGACATGTTTGTTAGAAGGATTATAGATCAGTTTGTTTCACAAGACTTCTATATAAAGCCAAGACTTTGATGTCTTATGTATTGACTTTTGTATAATTTCATGCTAAGACATTTTGGAGTTGAGAGCTAATTTGAAGAACATGTTCTACTACTATTTTGTTGTTCAATAATATGGATGTGTGACTGAGTTTAAGCTTCTGATATCAATCTCCAAGTGTGCAAAGCAAGGGTGAAGGGCCCCCATTCCAAGCTAAGTACACTTCTTTGTTTAAACTAGTTTAATTTTCCATAATCTAGTTATTGTAGAACTTGTTTATAAGCTTTGTTTCAGATTGGTTTATGGTTAGTGTGTGATGATTTATTTCATTAAATTTTAGTTTATTCATCACTTTAGTAAGTTGGAAAAACAAAGTGTTCAAGTTGAGCACTCCTTTTGTTAATTTGGTGAATTGTAACTAGTTTTCCTTGATTACATGCAAGCAATTTTCTCATGTATTTTTGGTTTTTAATTAATAGCATTATGGTGAATGAATTATGATGGAACATATCAAAGGTATCTTAAGTTAGGAGCCTCCATTCATTAATGATTTGTCCATCTTAAGCTATTAGTTTCTGATTTCTGTTCATCAAGTAATAATTGAGGAAGAATTAGACGTCTTAAGTTAAGAGCCATTTCAGATTTCCCTCTTTACAAAGTGAATTGAAATTGTTAATATATGTTATATTTGTAATATGCACTTCTTTAGTTTTTTAAAAACTTATCTTTCAAGTTTGATTACATATGATATTCATATATAGTGGACTTGCCTTTAAGTATTACCAACCCGGATTGATAAGAAATATGTGTTAATTACTGTGAATAAATTAGCTCAACAAATGGAATCATAATAAATGAGGAGTTTAATCATTTTGATAGACCAATACAAATACATGCATATGGATATGGCCTACGCCGTACAATTAAATCATGCAAAAAGAAATGGGTGGAAGAGGATATGACAATGGAGTTTGTAAAAGCAATAGAAAATCAACACAATGAACAAGAGGTTGGTCATGATGATACTACATGCATGGATGAATACTTTGAGACAATTGTTGTTTTTGGATGTTCCTAAGGTAGAAAATATAAGATTATGGAATTGATGTGGCTTGTTTTTAAAATAATGTGTTCAAAAATAATATTTTTAATTTATTGTATATATGTATAATATTGTTTTGTTGAGTAATTTATTGCGTATATCTTTGAAATGGATCCATGTTTTATACAATAATTGCTATCTAACATTAAATAATGGTTGCATTTAATTATAGGTAAATGATGTTGATGATACACCTACTAATGATCAAGATCCAATTAGACCATTAAGAATTCAACAAGATGATCCAATTCATCCTTTAAACCATACTAGGAGAAGAAGAGAAGCACTGAAGAGAGCACTACCACGTGAAGAATTTGAGGAATTGATGAAATTAACGTACACTGATGACATACCATCCACTGCTTAGAGTAGAGATGTTGATGGAAATGTAATGCATGAAGAAGGATTGAACGAAATGCTCACAAGTTTCTTTGGGGATGGAAACAATGATGAGGGTGATGATCCTATGCATAATAATGATGATGTTGATATAGATGGAAATTACCACCAACATAATTATGATGATATCAGCATCAATGAATCAATTAAGCAAGCAGAAAAGACAATGGTGTTCAAATCGGGTGCAAGTAGAACATCCAAGCTTTCATGCACATTAAAATTATTGGAAATCAAGTCATTATTTGGTTGGTCAGACAAGAGCTTCACTACCTTACTAAAGTAATTTGAATTATTTTTCTAGTTTTGCACTGTCAATTCGTGTCCTCAATTAGAATATAAGTACTAACTTAATTTAATTTAATTTGAGGTGGATTTTACATTATGGTATATAAACAATGTTATAAATGACATTTCTAACATGTGGGTTTGAAAAAAAATCTTATAGGGCTCTAAAGGATGAAATATTCCCTGAAGATAATGTTTTTCCATCAACTTGTAGAGAAGTGCGTCAATTGTTAGTCAAGTTGGGGATTGAATATAAGCAAATTCATGCATGTAAAAATGATTTCATATTATATAGAGATGAATATAAAGACAATGAAGAATGCCATGTTTGCAAAGAGAAAAGATATCATACGGATGTACAAGGTTCTACAGTTCCAAATAAGGTTTTACGACACATGCCAATTATTCCTATACTACAACGGATGTTTCGTTGTAAATCTCTTGCACAATTGATGGATTGGCATGAAAAGAATGGGATTAAAGATGGATTCATGCGAATTCTTGTGGACTCCAAAGCAATGAAACATATAGAGGAAAAATGGCCAAGAAAATTCAAAGATGAACCTCGCAGTATTAGGTTAGGACTTGCAATGGATGGAGTGTACCCTTTCTCTTTCCTAAGCTCAAATTATAGTGTTTGGCCAGCTGGACTGATAGTATACAATATTCCCCCATGGATGAGTGTTAGAAAGGAACACCTTATGCTAACTCTCATCGTTCCAGGAAAACATCAAGTGAAAAAAATGGATGTTTACATTTCACCTTTTATTGATGAGATGCAATTGTTATGGAAAGGCATAAGCATGTATGACATGTCATGTCCTCCATCAAATAGGTCCTTCATGTTATATGGCATACTATGTTGGAAAATTCATGATTCCCCGGGACTTGGTGTTTGTTCTGGTAAGAGAACAAATAATTTGCATATTCGTAGTACATCAAAATTTATTTTCAATTCAAGTTGTATATAAGTATTACATTATTATTGTTTTCTTATGTAAGCTGGTTATTGATTATAGGGCTACAAATAAAAGGGATTTTTGCATGTCCAAGATGTGCAGAACAATTTGAGGGGCGATATTCTAAAGATCTACACAAAGTTATTTATGCAAACAACAGGGTTTTTCTACCACTTGAGCATAAGTTCAGAAACCGCGTAAAGAATCAATTTGATGGAAAAATTGAAAATAAATCTCCTTCCAAGGTTATGGGTCTAGCTGACTGGCTTAAAATGTATGGAGATGCTAAATCAAAAGCTTGGAACCATTTTTTTCGTCATGATCATTCAATTGAGGAACCAAAACGAGTTATGGTTGAAATGCCAAAAGAAATGAAAAGGAAATCCATATTTTATGATCTCCCTTATTAGAAGGATCTATTAATATCTTATTTACTAGATCCTATTCATGTTTTTAAAAATGTCCTTGATTTTATTTTTCGACATACATATATAAAGATAAAGATACTTTATCATCAAGGCGGGATATTGCTCTTTCACGTACCAAATTTGATAGAAGACATTTTTGGCCAAGTAAGGAAAATGAATCATATGCAGAAGCTCCATGGATACTAAAAAGGAAAGAGTTAGATCAACTAAAAAATGTGATTCGTTCTATAAGAACATCCACTGGATATGGATCAGCATTGAATAAAACTTTTACAGTAGAGGGACATATCAAAGGATTCAAAACACATGATTATCACAATTTTATGAAGGTATTAACATCAATTAATTGTTATTATTATCATTTACTTACTAAAAATTATTTTGATATATTATGATAAATCAATACTAATGAACTATAATAATCTGGTTTGATAGCATATCATGCCACTAGCAATAAGAGGGGATTCATGCCTTACAACTAACTTGAGGAATGCCATCTGTCTATTGTCAACGTTTACAAGGTATGTGGTCGCTTGATATTTACAAGGTTTTACGTGGTATGAAATGTTCCTCTATATGGTACAATGATATATTATATCTCATTCTAAATGTCACTAAAAATTCATACTAACTTAATGACAATATATAATTAGGTGGGTGACTTCTAAAGAGATCCATGAGTTTGAAGTGCCAAGATGGAAGAAAGAAATCACAGAAATTGTATGTGTATTTGAAAAGGAGCTCCCTACAAGTTTCATGGACCTACAGGTCCATTTACTTATACATCTAGTTGATGACATTGAAATGGTAGGTATCATTTCAATGAGATGGATGTTTTTCTTTGAGAGATACATGAAAACCCTAAAATGATATGTCTGGCAGAAGGCACATCCATAGAACTTGCATGACTAAAGGTTATGTGCTAAATGAAGAATTTTTCCTCCTATGTGAATTCCTTGGTAAAGATTTTGAAGATGGTGCACAATTTTGGGATCAAGAACGTGCATATGATATTATAGATGGAGAAAAGCCTCAAACTAATGGTGTTCAAGAAGTAATTGGTATGTAAAATATTCATTATTATAGTTATTTTAGAATCATTTACTAAATCCTTTTGGGCTTCCTGAATAGAAAGAATAATATTTTAAGTTTGAATTATACATGTTGATTTTTAATAGGTGTTGATGAAAGTGTTGTGCTCAACAAGTTTGTCCTCTACGAAATGGAATTCATGAATAAATGGATTGATATGTATGATATAAAAAGGAAAGAAGTGTTAGAAGCAAGGAAACAATTTAAGATATCAAACCCAAGGATACCCCACTTCCCACTAATATTTCCGGTCAATGGGGCAAAGAATGCACAATAGAATGGGTTTTTAAACAAATTCAAAACCGAATAGATGAGGAAGGAATAGATGCAAACATAATAGAAGATGAGATCAATATGTGCAGAGGATGTGAAAAAAAGGTAAATTTTGAATTATTACAAAATGTTGCTTGAATACATTAATCACACTGTTAACTATTTAACTATGCACAATCATATTTAATTTCACTCAAGTAAATGGCTTGTCACAGGTGAGGAAGTATCCTGCGATGTGGGCATACATTCATCATTATTGTGTAGAAAGAGTAGATGCAAAAAGACGATCCTTCAATTGTGGGGTCATGGTTGATTTCAAGTAATCAAGTCGAGAAAGTTCAAAAGATAAAAATGTTATTGAAGGGAATCTTCAATATGTTGAAAAAATACAAGAAATTATTGAGTTAGATTACTGCTCTTTCAAATGTAGTATTTTTAAATGTAAATGGTATGAAGCATTTAACAGGACACAGAGACATGATATCCATAGTGGATTTTTTTCTATAGATTCATCAAAATACCTACCACGGGATAAGGAGCCTTATGTTCTACCAATTCACTATGAGCATGTATGTTTTCACTAAAACAACATAATAAATATAAGAGATAATGGTCTTATGTAATTTTTTAATTCATTTTTTATTGTGGATATATACATTATCATTGATAATAAAATTTGATACCACTGGAGATCTAATATATTTATCTTCTTCACATGTAGGTTTTTTTATGATCCAAGATTAAGGCATATATTCAAATATGCCTCAATCAATACAGAGAAAAGTAATGATGACGAACCCAATATAGTTCAAGAATCGAGGAACATAGAACAAATTGGCATCAATGATTATGTTCAAGATGATGATGTTCAGCCAGAACACTGTGAACTAGATGATGGTGACAACATTCCTTTAGCAGTATGGAGAAGCGGGGCTAGAGGTGTCTTTTCACAAAATGATAAATTAGATGAGGCAATTCACCATGACAACCAACAACTTCCAAAGGCAAATGATCTTATAGAAGAAGGCAATATTGATGATATACAAAATGAAGATCAAATTAATAGATTTGGTAACATTGATATTTTTGATCTAGAAACAACTTTTATTGATATAGAATATGACGAAGGTGAAGATGAGGATGATCACAATATGACTTTAGCAGAATGGTTTAGGAAGAGTAATATTAAATGCCTGCAAGAACATATGAACATTGACAAGGAAGCATTGGAAGACATAGATGCAAATGATAACATAAATGAAGACTTCTAGATAATTTACAGGGTATGTAATTCATATTTAAATAAGGACAATTATTATGTCCCATTTTGAAATGATTCATTGTTATTTGGTTGTAATAGTCATTTAATCACCATGTTTAGAACTCGTAATTTAAATTGGTGTTTTGAATATTCTTATAGGTATACTCATTACTTGATGCAATTAATGTCATTAAAATGTATGTTAGTTAATATGGTTTGTTGGTTGGAAATAACAAGCTTAGTTAGTTAGATAAGAGTTACTATGGTTAGTTTCATCTATTAGTTGAAAATGTTTAGAAATGTTATGAAGTTATGACCGAGACAAAATGAAAATAATTACGCTGTAAGGCGTTTCCCTCTGGAAAGAACTCCCCTGGCTGTTACGCTGGCACAATCTGCACCCTACAATTGATTGTTAGACGATTAACACAGTTTACACCGTTGGATCTGGTGCGAACTGACTCCTTAGTTTATCCCTGGCCACTGCTAGGGAAATGCCCGTATAAACCTTCCCAATTCCCCTGGCGTAATACATTATCGTACCTAAATCCACTGGTGGCGATGCGGAGTTCCTTGTATATGAATCCTGCTCCCATTCTTCCATCTTTTCTCTGTATTTCTTTTTTTGAGAAACACAGCTGCAAACGATCTTTTCTCTGTATTTCGTTTTTTTAAAAACACAGCGGCAAACGCCAGCGAGAAGAAAACCAAATCTGCACTGTAATGCCTGGTATGAGCCCTACGCGCGGACGCCTGGAATTGATGGTAAACTTGAGATATTGGCTTTCCTTACCTTTCCCACATTTGCAATAATATCTGTTCTGAGTATTTTATTGGATTTTGGTACACCCATTCTGTACATTTAGATAGGATTGTTTTGCACTGGGGATTCAAGCTAGGTTTGTGGATCATCCTATTCTTCTTACAGATCATGGCTGCTGCTGTTGGAAGGTGTTGGAAGGTTTATGGGTGCTCAGGGGACTTCGTTCTTGAGAAACGGAGAGAAGAAAAATTCGGCAGCCAGGAGGAATGTAACAATGATGGCCTCTGTTGGTCTGATGGAGGTGTTTTCTTGATTTGGGCAGGCGATGTGCTATCTGGAACATCATCAAATGGCGTGCATCATGCTGGTATACTTGAAGAATGGTTTGGATTTCATTGGTGGAATGGACGTGTTCCGATCCCAGTTCTCACCATAGTCCTTATTTTAGCTCCATTGGTGTCTTTCAAGAGAGTGGGTAAGTCTGCTTTGCTCATCCTAATAAGCATTTTTTTATCACTGATTTTCAGATATATCATATTTCATTTGGGCCTTTTCACAACTATCAGGGATTTAAATGTCTAGAGTCTTTCAAGAGAGTGGGTAAGTCTGCTTTGCTCATCCTGATAAGCATTTTTTAGCACTGATTTTGAGATATATCATATTTCATTTGGGCCTTTTCACAGCTATCAGGGCTTTAAATGTCTAGAAACTGTTGTAATTATATGAGGGGATTCAACATATCTTTAAAAAGTCTTTTTATTTGATTACAGAATCATGTACTCGGAACAAATTATTTCTTTCTCCTCTATTATTTGTTTCCTGCTTCTGATGGTTTTTGGAAAAAATCTCACTCCCTTTGTTGTTAGAACAGCCGATCATAATCAGTATTTTCTGTTTGAGGAGACCAATTTGTTGGAAGATTATGGAAAGGGATGCAACATAAGGTGAATTACCAGTTTATCACTGCTTTTATTCAATGATATTTCCCAAGTTGAATCTTGGTAAATATGTGATAGTTTTCACTGTGGTACCAGTTATTGTGACTGCTTACATCTGTCATTACAATGGTGTGGATTATTTTCCTCCATCTCTGGTCCTGCAGTGTAGTATCTTAGAGTTCATTAGTTGAATTTGCATTTAAAATTATGTTATAATGAATTGTGATGTCATTGCGCCTTGCAGTTCATTCGATATACAATGAACTTGAGGACCCTTCAGAAATGCAGCCCATTGTTTGCACATCATTGGTATTGTGATCAATTGTATACATAAGTACAATCTTTTTTGGCTTTCTTCTATTTGGAGACCAGACCATGGATGATGTCCTGGCCAATTTTGACACCAACTTGGGAGTTCCCTACTGTGTTGTGCTGAATGACATTGTTCGTGTGACTTATGTTGTACACCTGATGCTGGTCTCTCCTTTCATTTTTTTTGCCCCGAGACTTAATCTTGATGGGCTTGTGTTTCCAGCAAAAAGCATCTTGTTTTGGATAATAAGAGGTTCATTTTGATCACTACTGGGTTAATTGGAATCGTTTTCCTTGGGGCATCATTCCAAGTATCTGGGATGCATATCAATTCACAGGGGCCACAACAGCAGTTTGTATTGGGTCCATCTTCCCAGCTTCCATTGCTCTCAGGTAGAAAAAAAGTTGTTTTTCATTTCTGGTTTCGTCTTTCACATTGCTTGTATGTAACTTCTAACCTCAATTATTTTTTAATTGCAGAGACACCCATGGAATCTCAACCAGGAAGGACATATTCATCGCATTGCTCATGATTTTTCTGGCAGTAGTTTCAACTTCTATTGCTATAGTGAGTGACATTAATTCTTTGTTCAACAAGAAGGAGGAAGGCCCTCCACGATCTTGAGAATGATTTTTTATGAGGAGCAGGTGGTGCACATACATATAAAGATTATTTGGAACAGAACCGACAAAAGAACGCTGATTTGGGAATTTGCTTGTAGACTTGTGAAGAGTGGATAAACTTGTGTAAAGCCTTGTATCATCCTGCCATGGGTGTTTCCAGCAAAAAGCATCTTTTTTTGGATAATAAGAGGTTCATTTTGATCACTGCTGGGTTAATTGGAATCGTTTTCCTTGGGGCATCATTCATACCAAGTATCTGGGATGCATTTCAATTCACAGGGGCCACAGCAGCAGCAGTTCCCTACAGCGTTGTGCTGAATGACATTGTTCATGTGACCTATGTTGTACATCTGATGGCGGTCTTTCCTCTCATTTTTTTTGCCCTAAGACTTAATCTTGATGGGCTTGTCTTTCCAGTGAAAAAGCATCTTGTTTTGGATAATAAGTGGTTCATTTTGATCACTGCTAGGTTAATTGGAATCATTTTCCTTGGGGCATCATTCATACCAAGTATCTGGGATGCATTTCAATTCACAGGGGCCACAGCAGCAGATTGTATTGGGTTCATCTTCCCAGTTTCCATTGCTCTCAGGTAGAAAAAAAAGTTGTTTTCCATTTCTGGTTTCGTCTTTCACCTTGCTTGTATGTAACTTCTAACCTCAATTATTTTTTAATTGCAGAGACACCCATGGAATCTCAACCAGGAAGGACATATTCATCGCATTGTTCATGATTTTTCTGGCAGTAGTGAATTACCAGTTTATCACTGCTTTTATTCAATGATATTTCCCAAGTTGAATCTTGGTAAATATGTGATATTTTTCACTGTGGTACCAGTTATTGTGACTCCTTACATCTGTCATTACAATGGTATGGATTATTTTCCTCCATCTCTAGTCCTGCAGTGTAGTATCTTAGAGTTCATTAGTTGAATTTGCATTTAAAATTATGTTATAATGAATTGTGATGTCTTTGCGCCATGCAGTTCATTCTATATACAATGAACTTGAAGACCCTTCAGAAATGCAGCCCATTGTTCGCACATCATTGCCATTGTGCTCAATTATATACATAAGTACATGCTTTTTTGGCTTTCTTCTATTTGGAGACCAGACCATGGATGATGTCCTGGCCAATTTTGACACCAACTTGGGATTTCCCTACAGTGTTGTGCTGAATGACATTGTTCGTGTGACCTATGTTGTACATCTGATGCTAGTCTTTCCTCTCATTTTTTTTGCCCTGAGACTTAATATTGATGGGCTTGTCTTTCCAGTGAAAAAGCATCTTGTTTTGGATAATAAGAGGTTCACTTTGATCACTGCTGGGTTAATTGGAATCGTTTTCCTTGGGGCATCATTCATACCAAGTATCTGGGATGCATTCCAATTCACAGGGGCCACAGCAGCGGTTTGTATTGGGTTATCTTCCCAGCTTCCATTGCTCTCAGGTAGAAAAAAAGTTTTTTTTTCGTTTCTGGTTTTGTCTTTCACCTTGCTTGCATGTAACTTCTAACCTCAATTATTTTTTAATTGCAGAGACACCCATGGAATCTCAACTAGGAAGGACATATTTATCGCATTGTTCATGATTTTTCTGGCAGTAGTTTCAAGTTCAATTGCTATCAGTGAGCGACATTAATTCTTTGTTCAACAAAAAGCAGGAAGGCCCTCCACGATCTTGAGAATGATTTTTTATGAGGAGCAGGTGGTGCACATACATATAAATATTATTTGGAACAGAACCGAGAAAAGAACGCTGATTTGTGAATTTGCTTGTAGGATTGATTTGTGAATTTGCTTGTAGGATTGTGAAGAGTGGATAAACTTTTGTAAAGCCTTGTATCATCCTGCCATGGTCGCTCGGCCTTCTAGTTAAAGATACTACTGTATTTGTAGTTGTAAACATTGAAAAGGAATATAGTTGATCTCACATCAATGATTGAGCGATTCAACTTATCATCCATGAATAGTTGAGAGCCTGTCAAGCAGAAGATTGAAGGTCTGGTTTCTGTCAATAATACTCAACCTCACATAAGTTTGAGGTGCACCAAAAGGCATCCCACTGCGTGTGACGATTCCATTGCTCTTCAATAACTTATCACAATCTTCATCTTCCTTTCCTTCACATTTTAGCCCTGCAAGAGCTGCATTGATACAGACGGCCAGAGTAAGAGTAATTAGTCCATTTTGCCAAGTATTTTCATTTCAACCATTTAAAGTAGAGACATCAACTCAGTTCCACCATTCATTGATGTCTCTACTTCAACAGACAGATAGACCCATTCGAAATATACATACCTTACATGACATGCATAACAGTCAAACTCCAAGCCATTGAGTACACACATGCACACAAAAACAAGCATACACATACAGACCCAGAGAAACAGAGTACAAGGTTTGCCAACATTCAAGTTACAAGTGAGAAAGAAGAGGTAGCACAGCAAATTGCATATAATTGTAAAAGAATCAACATTACTTACCCAATCCGACTTCCTGCATGACCTGTACTTTTAGATACCGTGAACAGCATAAGATCTTGATCTACAGGAGCAGTGATAGGGGTGTAATGTGGCCAGTAATAGGCTAAATCGTAGAGAAAAGTGGTTGTTGGGTTCAAGCAAGCTAGTAATGGAAGAGAATAACAAAACTAAAAATTTGTGAGGTAAGAGACAAATGAATGTTAAAAAAAATAGAATTAATACAAAACTAACTGACCTGAAAGAAATTCAGTGAAATCTTAGTAGGAATGCCAAGATCCATGGATTAGATCTGATGAAGTCTTTTTATTGAAACAAGGGTTCCAAATCAATTCAAAATTGAAATAGGGAGACTGAGGAGAGAGTGCCCATCTAGATCTAGGTGGGAAGGTATACTCCAGAGGAAGCAAATCTGAACTTCATAAAAAAAAAAAGTAGTGAGTGATCCAATTAGCTTAGAAATAAATAAAATTTAATGAAGAAACAAGTCTAAATCAATACTCTGAAAAAAATGATGTATTTCTAATCCCCTCAACAAACGAACCTAGTTGACAAATGCAACAACCTGAAAAGAAATTAAACCAAAATCAAATGATAATTAGAGAATACAATTACATTAAGGGAAAATGACTTTGTTGCAGTGGCCAAATCTGGGTTTAAATTTTTTATCTCAGGTAAGTAACAGATTATTTCTCTAAGAAACATTATGGTTTCATTGACAACAAAAAAAGGTTGGTGGAGAAATGTATTATATACCAATAAACAAGAAACGTGTACAGAATCACATTATTGGTAATTTAACAACCAGGTCGATGCAATGAAATTATATTGAGATCCATGTTTGATATCCAGCACTCATGTCGCCTCATTTTTGGTGAGTTTTGTTTTTCCACGAGTCAAAAGTTCCACTCTTTTTTATTCTTTATTTGAAAAGAGATAATCAGCTAAAACTCCAAAAATAAATTCCACAGGCAATGTTCACCTCCAATAAACAGAACTCTGACTTCCGTCATAATTCAAACTAGATTTAAGGCCAAATTTACGCAGGAAAATAGGGCAATTTGAATACTATTTATCTTGAGCTCAACACACTTTTCCTTGACTTATAACTACCCACTGAATCTATTTAAATATATAGAGGTGGTTTGTGTGTGGTAAGAAATATGAAAGAAACATGACATTGGATTGTCTAGAAAAGATCTGTAAGGCAATCGAGGAAGAAACATAACATCAGATTTGTCTAAAGAAGATATGTTTGGCACTTATGCAAGACTGAAGAGGTGGCTTGTCTGTAGGGAAATCTGATTAGATTCAAAGCATTGTGATCAGACTGGATCTTATTAGCCATCCACAGTTTTAAAGTTTGAAAGTCTGAATTGGTTAATATGTAGATATGCATGGCTTAATCTTTCAGACAAGCATATCACTATTCACAAGATTTAGAGAGATAAAATTCCGAGATTTATGAAAAGCAAACCCATGAAATCATTTGCCAAAGATGTTTCCATTAATCAAGAACATGATATTGGAAGGCTCGAAGACGATATTAGAATACAATTTAGTAAAAAAAACATGACATTGATTATATCCGGAGAAGATCTGTCCAACAATTTGGGAAGAAATATGAGATTGGATTCGTTTGGAAAAGTGTCCAACAATTCAAGCCCCAGGGGAAAAACAAGATAACTAAGATGTTGCAAGAAGATAAAATGCCAATAGAGAAAGATGTCATCAGACATAGGTTCGAGTCAAGTAGAAAGGAGAATAGATGTGGTGAACAACATCAACCAATGTGCCCCCTCACAATGTAAAAGCCGAAGAATCAACCAAGAGGCAAGAAATGATACCAAGGTAAGTGAACAGATTAATTATGCTACTTTGCTATTTGAAGTTAGAATGTAGACGCTATTTGAATAGAATTTATAGAGTTATAATAGCTTTTTATTTATACACTTTATAGTAGTCCTTTTCCTTTTCTTCTTAGCTATCTGAATTTTGTTATTTATATTTTTATAAGTTGAAGGTTGAGTCTAGGTTGGGTTGGTTTCATGTCAGGTTCAACTTTATGTTGGATGGAAGAATAATTTATTCAATTGTGTGATGTTGTCATTGAAATTATCTAATGCTTGATCGAGTCTGGATGTTCCATAGAAGAGTTTCAATTCTCAACTCTTCACCAAGAAATGTAAACCTAGAGCCTGATAAAGATTAAACCCTACAAACAAAAAAATATAATTTTCACATTTAAATGTCCTGTGTTTTAAATTCACATAGACATGGTGAAGTTTTCCTTCTATTTGTATATTTTTCAACATCACTTGATAGTCACGTAATGCTAGGGAAAATAGAAAACCATTAATCAGCATTAGAAAACCATTAATCAGCATTTGTAAAAGTCAGTCTGCAATAAAAGAACATGGTGGTTCCATGAAGATAATGAATGAGGGAACTAAACAATTGTTTAGACAAGTCAGTGCAGCTTGACAAAATGACTCTCCCTGCCTACAAGTCAAAGCATACAATAAAAGAACAGGGTGATTCCACGAAAACAACGAATGAGGGAATTAAAAATTTGTCTAGACAATTGAATGCAGCTTGATAAAATGACTTTCCTTGTTCTTGATTGTGGAAGAAAACACCATAATCAAATTCACCATGAAGTCACTGTCCTCTTCAAATACACTTAAAAATGTCTATTACCTGCCGAAACTAGTGATGTGGATGGATTAGAGTACATGCATCACTTCAGAGTAACAGTGTAGCAATCCTCATTTCATACTTCAGAAGATAACTACTCTCTGTCATCTCTTTCACTGTCCTGCCACAAGATTAATCTTGTGAATAAACATCTCTATATAACATGAGAGGATTAATCTTCTAACCAATAAACATCTTTGTATAATACAAGATATCACATAGTAAATCATAAAGGGTTTGCTTTATCTACCTTCCCTAAACTGTCTTTGATTGAATCTACTGAACCTCCCTAAAGTTTAATCCGATCTTCAGCGTGTGAAGCCTACAATTTATGGGTAGAACCAGCGATATACTAAATTACGAAACCCGGGAAAAATGCTAGTAAAGAGTAGATTTGGAATTACAGGTAAATAACTTTCTGTCCCAGTTAGTCCTATACGTGATAAACATAAGAATTAGAGTCTGCAGTACTGTTCCTCCAATCATGCCACCCAAAAATACCTCTATACTCACTAGGGATGGGTATTGGTTGCGAGGTCGACATCAATCTCATAGAATCACAATATAACCCAAACAATTTTACATAGAGAGGAAGCAGTTTGGGGATGGGATTCTTCAAAACATGAACAGGAAGGCCTAAATCCCAACAGCTCGACTAGAATACATTTCTCTTTGCCTCCTAAAGTCATAAATGAAGGTTTCCCAACACCCTGTAATGACATAATTCTCTCACATAAACAAAATCCAGTATCAGAATGCAGTTTAGGATACCAATTGGAATATTTTGGCAGTACGGAACATTCCCCAAAAAACTCTAATTTACTTGAATGAAAACAAGAGCACAAAATCTAGTTTGCCCAATGAGAACAGACATAAATGGCCAACAATGGCTTGCAAGGTCAGTGAAAACAGACAGCTAATATAACACTGGTGAAGGCTAGAAGCTAATAAAGTCCCACCAAGTTTTACATAATCAAATGCCATTCCATTGCTTATGAATGTGTGCCAGCGCAAGCAATACCAATTGGGGTCACGTGCACAATAGACAACCTTAACATAATAGATACCTGGATTCCTACTAGCTGCTAATTAGCCAAAGACATTCAAATTAAATCGTAATAATGGCTATAGATAACGTTAAATGCCGACATGTTAACCATATCTTGACAAAAAGAAGTCATATCGAAAAAAACCAACATAATTCCTTGAATTAGGGGAGGTAAATACCTATGATTATCATATAAACCATAAGAATGCCCAAATTGTTAATAATCACACAGATCTGCAACAACATCTTCCCAATATTCCCAAAGGCATCTCCCATGACGCCGCCATTGGAAGCTGCTACCTCGACTCTGCTAAACCTTAAGAGCATATCAATTGAAGCATCCGTCAAGAAGCAAACGAAGATAATGAGGAGACTGTCGAGGATCAATCCCAAGACCTTCATAGTAGCAGGCAGAGCCATTATCTCCGCTCCCACCACCGTAGTGGATAGATTGAACACCGTGCTAGAGAAGGAGGCACCATTGAATCCTTCATGCACACCATCTTCGCCATCCTGGTGCTTCTTGGGAAACAGGGGCCTGGTTTCACTCACCAAAGGCTTCTGCTTCCGGGATCTCCTCTCCGACGAGGCCATAATCGTCATTGTTTAGACAAAACTAGGGCCCAAAATATTCGCGTGTAATTGAATTTTTGAGATGGAGAGGGTAAACGTCTGGACTGGTTAGAGGGAGGAATTTGAGATGTTCCAGCAATTTTTCCAAGAGGAATTTGTCAAATAGATGGCATGCAACTTCTATTAACAAATTCGATGGCGCAGGATTATCCAACCCCGCCACTGCTATTTATTTCCAATGCAGAGCCGGGAGTAAGTTTTCCGCCTTGTTCTGGTGACTTGGTGAGCTGCAGGGGAGTGTCGGGTCGAATTGGTCAGGGAGCAGCCCGCTGTTAAACAAGATAGCTTCTATATCTTAAATGGCTAAACAATATTTGTTAGACCTGTGGATTTTAATATATGAAACCATTTATACTTATGTTCCCTGACTAATTGGCTCTCTTATGCAGCAATGTTCTTGGATCATATGCCCATTTCATATGGAACCTCTACTAAGTGGTTTCAGTTAATGGGGTATTGATTTCAGTGTTCAATATATTTTTATTCTTTATCAAAGTATTTTTTTGTTCTATTTGCTTTTTTCAATTTATGCCTTACGGCGTTTCCTTTGCAACATCTGGTGCAAATGCTAGTTTATGTATTTATAAATTGTCACATATTGTGCATATAGACAAATATAACTTAAACACCCAAATATAACTTGTTAAGTTGAATTTATGGAATTAATTAACAAAAATATATTAAACTACACTACAATAAAAATTTGAATTATTAAGCATATTTGGATGGGTAATGAAGGTGAATTCAAATTGTCTAATGAGTTTATTCATTTTTGTGATCAATAATACCTTTCCCACATGCAGGTAATATTTTATCCATATAGGGAATCCTTGATGGCATAGGGTCCCTATCATTGTATTGTTGTCATCATTATCATCATTTAATCATCATCCTCATTACCATTGTCATCGTCATCATATTCACCATCGCCATCACTATCATAGGTCATTTTTTGTTGAGGATTATCATCATATCTTCCTTGGTTTATAATATATATATATATATATATATATGATGATGATGATGATGATGAGAAAAAAAAAATCATTGATCATAAAAGGTTACCATACATAGAGTATCTTTAAAGGTAGATCAAATTATTTTTTTGCACACTTCCAAAACATATGGTTTCTATTCCAAGGTAGATCTTGAACACATTGATGAAGCCAACTTTGTCTTGGATGTATCATCCAAGCATTCTGTATATTTACAAGTTCACCTCTCATTTGTATTGTTTTTTAAAATGTTAAAGATTTTCACACATAATATATTGAATAGTTAATGGACAATACAAATAGTTTCCACGGTTAATATTATTCTACTTATATGCTCTTTGTAACTGAACAAAATTATTAATTTTGTCTTGAGAATTAGACTTGTAGCACAAAGAAAATGGTTGGGAATCATTTAATGGCTATATCAATTCACAACTACTAACAATTGTTTTTGCTTTCTCCTTAAGTTTTGCAACCCAATTTGACTTAAACATGCTTAATAGTGAAAAAATGTTGGGTCCCTATAATACTAGTGATTACCCCATTGCTATGGTATTTGTACCCCTTATTAATATCGTTGTGCCCCTATTGCCCCCATATTGTTATTATTGTGCCCCATAGAATCCCTCTATTTTTATTTTTGTGGCTTTATATTATTATTGTTAGG